>JAUCNO010001091.1:2127008-2142313 GCA_032353835.1 Enteromius viviparus | reverse complement strand
TCCTGCGCTCAATCCTCTCTCTCATCTGCTCGTGTGAACACTGTTTTGTCAGTCGTGGGGCGGGGCTTGGTGTTTTACCACCCCATCCGCCCCCTATGGTGACGACGATATCATCGTCCATCGCGATGTTTCACATTAGACATCGTACAATGCCAAATGGTCGACATCGCCCAACCCTATTACAAATATAGCAAAAATGGTCGTAAAGTGAAATATTATAATATAAAAGAAATGTTCTATTTTAATATATTTTAAAACGTAATTCACTTCTGTGATCAAAGCTGAATTTTCAGCATTATTACTTCAGCCTTCAGTGTTGCATGATCCTTCAGAAATTCTTCTAATATGCTTAAAATTAAATAAAATTAAATAAAAAAATTAAATAAAATTGAAAAATTAAATAAAAAATTGTAATCAAATTTATTTTTTTTATTAAATGTATAAAAGTAAATATAAATATAACTTACAGGGTCTCCCTCCTCGCCGTTCTCTAGATACAGTGCCCGGATGTGTTTCTGAACATCGCTGTAAAACATGGCCTCCCAGAACTGCATGTTCGTCCACACCATGTGCTCCTGAACGCAGCTGTAGGCGAACTGAGTGATGCCTCCACCCAGTTTCTGTAACAAAAACAGACGCTGTAAATTCACACCTTAAACTCGGAATAAAATCCCCCTTTATCCAGTACTTTGTAACAACAGACATGCAATTAGTCATCATTACTGAACTTCTCAAACCAGTAAAATATGTCCACGTAGCCATTCATTACCACGAAATAAGCTGGGTACATTAGCCAACTTAATAAATATGAATAGTTATATATCAAATAAATAAATGCATACATGTTCATTAAATATGTATTTGAATTGAACCTAATAAATATATATTCATATACAAGTTATATGTGTAGTATAGTACACCTAGAAATCCTCATTCACATCTTCACTCACCCGACAGAAGGCAGTGACCAATGGCAGCAGGGCAGCAGCAATACCATGTTCATCCATATGTGAGCAATCCTGAAAATAAAAATAGATGTGTATTTTATACAAAGACACTAAACCACCTGAATAACACAATTTATGGAGGCATGTGATGATAACATAATCAACAGCAATCATAAACATCATATTATCCACTTCCTTATTGCAGCACAGCTTTCTCATAAACATTCTGTGGGTGATTCCTTGAAAGAAGACACTCCTGTTTTTTACCTGCAGGGTGCAGTTCATCATGCGGACGATGTAGTCGAACTGTTGGTCGTCGAGTACGGCCCTGTTCTGCAGCACGTGCAGGTTGAGCTCCTGGGTCAGACAAACGCGCGCCGCTCTACCTTTCAGAGCCCGTAACACTGCCGGCATTAACTGCAGACACAAAAAAACAAGTGAACACACACCCATAGACACAAATACACTCATCTGACATCATAAATGCTTTAGCAAAAACAGACGTCATAAATCTGGGTTATGTTTAACAGAAAAGCATAAATTAGACGTGCGTACCTTCTTGGCTTCCAGCATCTTGTTGTCAAAAATGTATGTGATGCAGTTCCTGACCACCTCTAACCTCCTGGCACTGTTGGCCAGAACATTCCCATTCCTGTCCACTATGTCAGCTACAAGCCAGAGAGATAAAAACATCAAGATTATGAAGATCATAAGTTGTGCACACATCAGTTAGATTAAGTTATTATAAGTTATCTGAATGTTATATTTGAGCACAGGAGGCGCCTAGGCCCTAGGAAATCAGCTTTATTTTTCCCAAATGCTATTTTATATTTTTCAATTTAATTTTTCCAAAAAATTAAAGTTTTCTGAATTCTGTTTTCCCCCTCCATTTAAATTTTTTGTTTAATTACATTTTGTCTCTTGTCTAGAATTTTATTAATCAAAAAGCATGTCTAATTAATTGAAATAATGAAAATTATGTAATTTATAAGTTTAACAAAAATGATTTTTCTGGGAAATCAATTCTGTTAAAAATTCCTTCAAAATAATTTTATTATTCTATTAGTAGCAGTGCTCTCATTACATTAAGTAATATATTCCTGTCACAGTTTCTTCAAGTTAAACCAAACGTTTATTATGAAGGCTTGTGAAGACCTTTAAGTTTCTATGATATGACGACAGCTTTTTCCTCAAAAGAAACTGACTCTAGAACAGCAGTTCTAGAGAAGATGCTCATGTGAGGTGGCAGAGGTTGAAAACACCACTACCAGTATGTGTGTAGTAAACGACACAACGCGTCTGTGCCAATCATTCAAACAGAGACAAGGACAACAAACAGGATTCATATTTTTACAGCCTAATATTCACAGACACTAGTCTATATCACATTTTTATCTAATTGCACGGACCTTCTTTCATTTATTTATCCAGCATTTGGCAAATTCCATGGCATTCCATGTCAGACACTAAATTCTATTTTTATGACTGGATTCTGTGACCCCGTCCATGTTTTTTCACATCACAGAATTATACATCACAATTACAATCTCACCCAGTGGAGGTCCTGACGGTACCATGCCCTTCAGCTCGGCCTTAACCACAGGCGGGGCGGTTTTGAGTTTTGCTGTTGCGTGGTCTATAAAGAGCTGCACAGAGACCTCGTCCAGCTGCGGGAAAGTGGTCTGTGGGAATCGGGGTTGTGCGCTTTCAGCTGTTCTCTGAACTCTGTGCATGGTTACTGCTGGGTATGGGTTTTCCTAAGGAAAGAAAATTGTGTTTAGAGACAATATTATAAACTAAATTATGGTATTCGGTTTGCACAGATATTATCATATTTAAAATTAATATAGAAATATTCAAGTCAATTTAGGCATTGTGATCCATCTATGGAAAATTTGCAAAAAATTAATTTTAAAAACATTTTTTTTTTTTACATTAAACTATTAAATTCATGTTGGTAATACTTTAGTATAGGGACTGATTATTAACAATTTGGCAGTTTGTTAGTATTTACAAAGCACAAATACTGCATGACCACATTCTACACCCCTAATCTTACAAAATACCTAAACTTCACTACCTTACTAACTATTAACAAGCAGAAAATTAGGAGTTTAAAGTAAAAATTGTATTCAATTGTTTGTTAATAGCAAGAATTGGACCTTCAAATAAAGTGAGCGTAATGATCAACATTACAGCAACAGTCCACACACTATTTACTTATTATGTACTTCCTCTCCCTCGTCATACCAAAGTCGATAAAAGTAGATATTTTTAAGAATGCTAATTGGCTGGTTTCAGTTCCAATTGACTTCTACTGTATTTTTGTCTATAACATAGAACTCAATGGGAACAGAAACCTAGGGTTACAGGAAATGAATTTTATTCAGTATCACAAAAGCCATACTGATTTGGAACAATATAACATAGATGATAGATTTTCATTTTTGGGTGAACAATCCATTTAAAGTGATTTAGACAACCAAAAAGAAAAACATTAATATTCCTTTATATATAATTAATATATTAATAACATATTTTGCATCACTAATTGCAAATATTTTTTATTTTCATTAAAAAAAATTACCTAATTTTAACGCATCAAGTCATCGTGTGACACAGCTGATAAGACATATGAATTAAACATACATTTTTGAAAAGCTGCTCAGCCAGCTCTTTAATATGCCTCATCACTTTCTGATGATCTCCTGTCTCCTGTCGAATGCGCGCCACCTGATTTGCTATGAGCTACGATGAAAGGAAACAAGAGAGAAAGGATCAGAGAGTTTAATAAACACAACATCCTTCTCGATTTCCTGTCAGCTACATCCATCCTACACCTGTGACTTACTTCGTCAAACAGATCTGTGGCTCGGTACGGAGGACCCCGCTCAGACACAAACCCAGCGAAGGCCATGCCGTCCAGCACCTTCATCAGGAAGTCATCCTCGGCTAAAGTTTTCTGTCCCAAAAATGCAGCCTTGAGAGAAAACACAAAGCTTTAAAGATCCGTCCATGACTTTGTTTGAGCGTTTGTGTGTGACACGTGGCTCTTTAGTACCTTATGGAAGCGTATGACGGGTTCGGGGTGGATGCGAATTATATGCAGACACCATCGATAGCCCTGAAAGAGCTGCGAGAACAGCCACAGGAAGACAGCGCGGATCTCCTTATCCTGCAGCGCACACAAAACAATGACACTCTCGTAAAACAATCCCTTCCTGCCATGTCACGTCCATCACGTCCACCTTGAATGTTTTCAGTGTCAATAAATACATTTGCGTTTCCAGACGTGACGTCAGATGCTGTCGTTTACTCGAGGAAGGAGGAAAAGCATGTTTATAGATCAAAAAGAGATCTCCAAAGAATTTTACCTGAATTTTAAGTGTGGATGGTTGAACGGAAGATGGAGGAAAAGCATGATCGGCCACTTCCAGCTCCGGATCGAGAACCTTTATCAAAGAAAAAACACACATGCATTAAGATTACAGTACCGTACACTACTTTACTGCCTGCTATATTCATCTAGTCACTGATAAGAAGCCACTGATGCCGACAAGTTTAGGAAAATAACCCAAGTAAACAATACAAATAATGACACATGCAAATATTTGCTCTGACACTGATTCTTTGTTAAATGATTTTACACATGAAATAAACTTTAGTTGTAATTTAATTCAGATATTATTATGTTTATTCAAAAACATGCTGAAGGTGCAAAGCTAAAATGGTTCATTTGGGTTTAAAGTAGATTAGTGATCAGTGTAAATGTATAATTATTATTTATGTAGTAGTATAGTGTTTATTATAGTTATCTATTTAATTTGAACTTTTATTTTTTAGCAATTTTATGTTATGTGCTTTTATCATTTTTATTATCATTTTAAAATGTTTTTATAAATTTTTATATAATTTTTTTTTATTAATATTATTGTTTTTTAGTTGAAATGTAATCAATTATATATATATATATATATATATATATTTTTTTTTTTTTTTCTTTCCCTCAAACATGTTAAACTAAAAAATAAATTTCAGTAGTTACATAAATTATTATTATGTTTTAATGTCATATTTCTATTTTATTTCATTTCAGCTTTATTGAGTTATAGATTTACTTCCTTTAACGATAACAACACTATCTGTATGTTGCGGATTTTCATACTTCGAATACCATATGAACATAATTCACTTTTATACCAGTACAACAATTGAAAAATATTTTTATAGCCCATTATTTCGTTTAGCAATGAATGCACTGAATTTTCATTGGTGCATCACACATTTTTTCTACCCCGAATAACAATGCCACCATTTTAAACCTCATGTCATAAATCAATTTAATGTGAGCCGCAACAGTTTAAAACACAATGTTCACTGTGCCCGTGACAAGACAAAACAGCAATAAATCACATATCTTCCTTATCATTCAGAAGTTCTGTTAAGCCACAAAACCATTCTTTCGTTGGCAGTTTGGTTAGGAGTCAAATCTAACTAACAAAAATAAATAAATAAAAATATCACACTGTATTTAAACATCAAATATGAACTGATGGACTGCGCTTGTCACTTGTGCAGTAAATTACTTTCACTGACAACTGATACTTGTAAAAGATGCATATGTTTTTATTACTGCGCCTGTATCTGAATCTGGCTCAGTGGTGCATACTGTAATTACAGAAAGCTGCTGTCCAGAGCTGAAGCTAATAACAAAACTCTCTTAGCTAATTGAAAAGAGCGAGGATTAGGCACAGCACATGGCAGTTGCCTACACAACTATCAGAAGCATCGTTAACCTTATGATAAAGAGCACTAAGGATGAAGAAAGAGAAAACAAAAATCCGGCATTTTCCAGGCAATTAAACAGATGAAATGGGTTTATTACTGAGCCGTGGCCCTCTCTTTTTTCAGCCGTGATTATCATCTCTCTCCCTGAGGGGACGCGGTTATGTGAGCCCTGCTCGCTCAAACATGCATATGCAACCTCAGCCTCTGCCACTTCTGCCGGGATGATGGTCTGTCTGCCTTGGCGCCAGAGACGCTCATTTCAGAGAGACAGCAGTGACTGTGGGACTCTGGGCTTGTTTCCAGGGGGGCAAAATGTGAACACCACACACATGGACCTTTCTGTGCCAATTTAGATCTAATCTAAACAAACACAGACAGACAAGCGAACACTTTTAGGTATGAGCACAGAACGGAAAACACTATTCTCTGTCATTTTCCTGAAGAGAAAAACAACTTCCTTTCAGAAAAGATCTAGGCATGAAAATGACTCATACTTCATTCTGTAAAACAGAAAAGGAAGTTTTCTTATTGTTAACATTAAACTGAAATTAAATGTGATAATTACTCATCCAAGTGTGAGGAGAAAAAAACTAAAATATTAAAAAATATATTAATATATATTATAAATATTATAAATATATTATATTATAAATATTTTTGTATCATGTATTGGTTTAAGTAAAAAAAAAAAAAATTCATGATTTAAAAACCAATGATTAAAAATCCCTTTTAATGGCTAATAATCAATCTTGCATAAATTAAGGAAGCATAGTAAAATTATATATTATAGAAATATAAATATTTAATTTAGCTGAATCAGTATATTACAAAAACACAAATTTATGATTAAATAAACAATAAACCTCTTGTACTAATTCAAATGTTAACGTTAGTTAGTTTCTATTGTTGTACTGTTCAATGTAAGGGGAAACTTTTTTATTAGTAAAAAAAATAATAATAATTTAACAGGTTTGATTCTCAATGAATAAAAAAGCTTTATCATGTTTATATTTAGATCAAGGATAAAATGCCTTTAAATAACATTTTACTGACAGAAATCAGTCAAGTATTTTTTCAAGTATTTAAGAATCTATTTTTAATAGAATATTGCCCCACAACTGTAACCACTATAAGCTGCCTTGTAAAGTCACTATCAGCACTATGATCTTACTCACTTGTAACTTAAACAAGGAAGTACGCATGGTTAAGTAATGTCTGCCGAGAACCGTTTAACTATCGCTATCACCAAACCTCTTTATGATAAATATTTATTTGATGTGTTTTTATAGCCCCAATCCATTTGTTAAACCTACAACACTTCCTCTGCCTTCCGCGGTGTGTCAAATTAGCTTAATGTCAGCGATGACATTTTTAACTCTGCAAGTGATTACTTAACCCGTGACTTGGCATACATCCACCTAATGGGTAAAACGGGTCGGTTACCATTGAGATGACGGTCTGTGTGTGATGAAGAAGCGGCTCGGGCAGCAGGGATATGTGGACACACTCAGGAATGGTGACCGTCCCTCCATCCAGGTCTGCAATGATTACATCGAGCTGTGAATAAAACACATGGATGTTAATATGGACCCTTATTGTTCTATATAGGCAGATGCAGAAATATGCATAACATCAACTCATATTTCACTAATAGGACACTGAGCGAGGCTTGTAGACAAGATCAAACTGGTTAACTCTGATGCACATCAGAGCTGAATCAGACTTTTGTTTAAAATTCTGACTTAAGAAGCATTCAGGTCCAAGCAAAGTGACCTCAGGTCATTTCCCTGGCATCAAGTGTGACATCATTTCTCATCTGGACTCAAGTCATTGCATGTAAATGTTAAAGGATGTTCAACTTTTAGATAATACCAAGATAATACCAGTCTAGAAGGTGTCATTTGTAAAAGTAGAAAAAAAAAACAACAACAAAAAAAACCAGTGCGTGATATTTGTTCAATAAACATCATAAATATAGGTCAGGAATTTCCCATTTATTACTATGAGGCAGAAACTGAAAGAAACGCTGGTAAAAAAAATCAAATGACCTTTGATTCAAATCTATGATAGATTAAGTAAAACAGGTTGGAGGTCTAAATCTAGACGAAAAAACCCCACCAATTATATAGTTAGGCAAAAAAGCAAGATGAATAGACAAAAACTAGTTGTCATGCATCAAGATGAGGTGTATGAGGGTTGCATGAAATTTTGCTGCACTTGTTTTTAATCTTGCACCTAAATCTGATCAAACCTCATCTCAAAAGACTACATGTGCTGCATTATGTTCTCCATTTCACGGCACAAATAAAAATAAAAGAGAATATCTCACCAGCTCCTGGGTCTCGGAGCGGAAGTATGAGTTGACTCCTATGATGAAGGGCGTCGGAGTGCTGAGCACCTCCAGCAGCTTTCCCGGTAAGATGGGAACATACGTAAAACTGGAGAGAGGGGAAATACAGACATGAAGGAGGTTGAGATTTAAAATGAGGAAAAATAGGAACGAATAATGGAAAGACAACTGGATGATCTCACCAAAAATATGTTTTTAATTACTGTTTGCTTTATGCTTTCGTATTTTTATTTTTAACAACAACAACATTGTTATTATTCTTGTTGTTGTTACATTATACCGTTATGAGTAGTTGTAGCAACAAAGAAAAATGATACAAATAATAACTAATTTTATAATAATAAACTATAATAATATAATAGTTAAAAATAACAATACCAGTAACAATTATATATATATATTTTTTTTTTATTGAAATAGTTGTTGTTAATATTTTTCATAAGAAACAATATTACATTGTTATTTTATTGTTATTGCTATACTTATTATTATTATTATTATTACTACACTAAAAATGACAAATAAACACATTATATTAAATTAGATAACAGTAGTAGTAACAATAAATAATAATATCATTATAATAATTTTAGTTATTATTTGTAGCAATAGGAATAATAATAAACTAACAATACATGACACTGCTCATACTTATTATAATGGTTAATCATAATATTAATAACAATTAAAAATAATATAATTTACACTTTCTCACTGATGTTTTTATTGTTGTTATATAATAAAATAAATATAAATACAATTTTATAAAAATAATAGCAATGATAATACTGATTGTTATTTTTATTAAAAAAAAACAATGCTGCTATTATTATTATTATTATTAAATTGTCAATTTGAATTATTCTAAAAAAATTAAAAAAACAACCGGAAATGTACATTTCACCTTTTATTTAAAATAAACGTATTAAAATCTTTTTTTAAAACCAACTATGGCATTAAAAACAAGGCATTAGTATTCAGTGCCAACATATGTTCCCTCTTCACCTGTACTTGAGCGGGAACATGATGGCCAGCAGAGCTCTGCAGGCGTCCGTCAGACGCTGGTAGCTGCTGGAGAGGAACAGGATCTTGTGCTCCGTCAGAGCAGCGCAAAACAGACACAGAACATTCACGATTCCTGCAAAGAGAGAGAGAGAGGTCAGCTGAGCCTAAAAATAACAGCCCCACTTCCTCAGTTATTTATTTAACAACACAAGGTGGAGATTACACAGACAACATCTGACACTTGACACCAACTGTTGCTGTTTTAATGAAGCTGATTTGCTGTTTAGCACCTAAGCCTGCTGCTGAATGGCTTACCAAGCTGTCTGAAAAGCTGGGCCACACTGCAGCCGCTCACAGGAAGGGAGTCGTTTATGGGAGTCTGGATGACCTGCCTGTCGCCCGCGCCAAGCGTTATGGTCCTCTGCAGAGACAGAAAGAAAGATACAGATATAGAGGTGGGGAAGAGAGATCGGGAGATGATAAGAGAAATGAGTTTTAACGCCTTTTACCACCACCACGGCATTATGGGAAATATTAAAGTGTGCACTGCAGGCTGATCGTGGGGTGAGCTAAAGACAGGAGGTTATTTAACAAAGAAAAAGGAAATCGAAGCCATTCGCCATTTTTAAAAAGCACCCAAGACAAACCAACAGAGGTTTTTTTTTTTGCAATTTTCACAACTATTTCCTGTTATAAACAAGCCACCTTTACAATGAGTTTTTTATTGATACAGATACTGTTTATAAAAAGTTATCTGATTGTCAGGTTGAGGATGAAAATTTGCTGTTATGAAACATCAGAAAGAATGTCAGAATAACAAAGTATTAACTTCCAGGAGTATAAAGTGAACAATACAATGTTTTGCATTACAAATATGTGACCAGGGATCACAAAACCAGGCATGAGTCTCAATTTAATGAAATTAGCATTTATCTATCATCTTAAAACCGATAAATAAGCTTTCCATTTGTTAGGAATGGACATTTAAATAAATACAATTTACAATACTTAGCAATGCAACTTACTAATCAAACATTATTAAAACAAAAATCATATATTTATGGTAGGAAATTTATGAAATAACTACATGGAGCATGACCTTTACTTAACTTAATTTTCTTTTGGTGTTGTGTGGTCCAGGGTCACAAATAAGGTATGGTTATGAAAAGTGTTATGACTAACATCTTCAAACATTAGTTGGGAATTATAAGATTGTGAAGTATCAGCAAACAAACATCATTCATGTTATAATTAGTCCAGAATCATCCACAAAATCCAACACACTTTTGCTTATGCCCAGTTTAGGATAGTTAATTCAGGTGGAGGTCAGTAAGCATTAAGAAACCAGTCCTTTTAAAGTCCTTTTAAAAGTCAGGACAGGAAGTAAAGACGTGGCTATAAATGACAGTTGGGTGTGATGTCATCACTTCAAACAGCCACAGCACACAAGCGTTTAACAGCCTTGCATTACGACCACGTGCACTCTCATAAAATGCTTGCTGCAATGAAACCTCATGACAGGCCCAATCCAAAGCGATAACGAATGCAACTGCACAGAAGCGTCATTTGCAATCATGCATTCATGATGATTAAAATCATTACAATCACTGTGCACTTGAAGTTTCAAGACTAATTCTGCAATATGTAATATAATATTTAAATTTCCAGATAATCTTAAATTTTTTAAATAAAAGTTATATATGGAATTTACAGACTTCTAACTTATTTTAAATGTTCAACCGTTTCAAACTAAATATATTTTTTTATTATTTTTTTTAATAAATTAAATCAACTTAAAAAAAAAAAAAAACGAAATAAATTGTATCTTAAGTGTTTTTAATTATTGTGAATTATGTTTGAAATATATCTTTTAAAATTTACATTAAAATGTATTAAATGAAAAAAATAAAAAAATCTAATAAATAAAGTGCACGGAGACCCTCTAGGGACATGCTAGAGGAAAAAATTTGGTGCGGGTAAAAAAAAATTAAATTAAAAAAAATTCAGGTTGGAAGGAAAATATGTTTTTCAACTCTTTTGCGTTCTCTCACAAACCTTTGCGTTTTCTGACGTAACCAGCTGAGCTCAGATAAACACTTCCTGTTTACTTTACGCTTCCAGCGGTTCAGACAGCTCTGTACATTCATAGTGTTTTACTTTGAATTTTTGACTGAAGTATAAAGAAACACGGTCAGTCCTTAGTTCAAGGCACAGTTTTTTCATCAGTAAAAAGACACCTGAAAAGGATATTATGCGGAAAAGGATTAATTGTCTTCGACTTGAAGCGGCGCTCCAGCGAAAGCAAATATTTTTGCGAGAGAAAGCAAATTTTTGAGAGACAACACAGATTTGAAATGTTTTTTAGTTTTTTTTTAACCGACCCTGATTTTTTTCCTCCATCATATCTCTTATGGGGCTCCATAAAAGTGTTATTCCTATGTTACATAATATTTATATCTCAAAATTTTTGAAACTAAAAATAAATACCACCATTTTTGTTTTACATTTATTTATTTCAATCAAAAGACTCATTTACCTTAATGTACTGTTGTTAACAAAACAAAACAAAAAAACTAAAATAAATCACTAAATTAATCAGCCTCATTAGTTTATCATCCTGGGATGCATTTCCCAAAAGTATCATAGGTCAGGAATTTCCAAGTCTAAATTAACCGTATAAGCTTAAAAGCCATTGGCAATGATTTCAATGCTTCTGGGAAACCCAGCCCTGATGCATGTTAGTATTGTGTTTCCAGGCATCCACAGCCTTGATCCTAAGCTAGTGCAAGAAACTAATGCATGACTTCAACAACCACAGCAACAGGAGAGGAGTGATGCCCAATCAGTGATTGAACGACAAGTTAGTCACATACTGGATCGTTTTTGATCATAATTTCTGTGATCTAATTGATTTGTAATGTTGAGTCGTGTGGGGAGCAAAACAAAGGGGATAGCAGGATTGACAGTGAGAGAAAGAGCTGAACGAAATCAAACGGGGCGTACCGAGCTCTCCTCTTTGTCGTCCTGGCCGGGCTAGATTAGCACACACAGCAACACAAAATACATACCATTAGACACACCAAAATTAAGACATTACAATAGAGAAAAAAAAAAAAAGAAATAGCAGAAAGCAAACAAGGAAATACATGACAAGATGCAAAACAAAAGGTTGTGATGATAAAACAAGGATCAAGATATATTAAAAAAAAAGGCTGATTTATTAACAGGTAAAACCCTTCCTGAAACAGAAAGTGAGGCCTGGGAAAATCTGACTTGCATAACAGATTGTATATTGCATTGATGACTTCTGGTATGGCCGCATTGATACGGATTATCTTGTGACTGGGAAAATAAAACGGACGTGTTTAACTTGCCATTGCAGTCAAGGGTCAGGCACAGTAAAACATGCCCTTCAGGAAGTCCAATATAACAAAGACTCTACGAATTCTCAGCACAGCTGCAAAAAAAACTCCCCTAATGCACGAGCTGACACCTGACTCAACGATAACACTGGCTTCCCAGCATACAGATGTGTGCCATACACCTTGTTTTTATCACACTGCTTTTAGCCGAGACTTTTATTAAATCCAGACACGTTTGATATTTCACACATCGTGTTTTAGCACAGTCAGGAAATCTGCATATTTAAGGCCAAGAAAAAAATAAATAAATTTACATTTAAAATTTAAAAACAAATATTATTGTGTACTGAATAGTGATTAGGGCTCATAAAAAATTGTATACAAATATAAATAAAAAAAGAAATATGATATGCCTAAATGACTGCTAGTAGATCATAAGATAAATTCTGAATATTTGACAAAAAAAAATTATCGATATTTATCTTCCTTTATGCAAATTTAATAATCCTACAATTCTGAACAATGACTTTAAGACAATTTTACTTTGTTGACCTTGCAACAAAAAGAAACATGCACGTATATGTCTATTTATTAATATAGAAATAATTCTATGAAATTCTGTTTATTTTCACTGACCAAAAAAGTATTCTGCTCTGTGTTTTTGTTCACTATTGGGCATTAAAGAAATTAGCATCTGCATTTATCTGCTTTTCATTACAGCCTAAGTCATGTTAAATTCAATCAGAAACTGAACAATCCATCACCATCTGAAATGTCACAATAAACCTAATTTTCAAGTGGAAAGTTTTAACATGATACGTTACACACAAAACACTCGCTTTCCAATGCACACAAGATAAGCAGAACAATCAAGACGCGGTAGTATGTTGTTTTGCGTGTTTCTAAGTCTGTCATTCATACACGCCGCAGTGTGCTTAAACACCATCTGCCACCGTCCCAGCCCATATGTTCAGTCCACGCCAAACACCGGCCCCCGTAAGCCTCTGTGTGTGTGAGGAGGCGCTTAAGTGTTTATCTGTGCACTGTCCCATAAAACAATCAATAAGCAGATGAAAGAAACTGCCACCAAAACAAATATGATTGATGCGTTTCAGGTGCAACTGATTACAGCCAAAGAATCAGGAAGTAATAAGGCACAATGTTGATTTTCATGAGCAGCAGTGATTTCAAATAACTGAGAAAAGCAAAGCGTAGACTGATTGATTGATTGATTGACTGTCAGGCAGAATCACAAATGGGTTGATTGGTTGAAGCTACTCGAAGGTAAATGTTACCTGGAAACAACCCAGTAGCCAGTCAGTTAAACTACAAAGAGGGGGGTCATTTATCTGGAACACAAGGGAGTCAGGTTTACACTTCAGGGGAGGGAATCACAAAAACACACCTCAGATTGAGAATATGAGAACGTGAGCATGTTACCCAGAAACCAATCAACTTAAAGCAATGGTTCACTTAAAAATTAAACTCATTTTGGCCTGATTTCGCAGGAAAACAAAAAGAGAAATTGGACACCGAGTGAATGGGGACTTTGCTGCCAATCTCCAAAAACAAATGCTTTTTAGAGGAAAAATCCTCATTAGCTTTAAAAATCCTCATTAACAGTTACAAAATGGAGCTCTATCATTGCATAAAGTGATCATATAACTTCAGAGCACTCATCGCCTCACCACTTTTTATAGTGTTTGTTCTGTAACTTAACTTAACAGGGTTATTACAGCTAACTTAACAGGGTTATTACAGCTAATCAAACCATTTGTTATCAACTATTCTATTTTCCTTAAAATTAAACAAATATTAACTGGAGGCAAACTGCAGCTTGTGTTTTAGGTGCATTGGATGCCAGATTGTTTCTTAAGGAAGGCCTATATATATATAGATATATATAGATAGTGCATATATATAGCGCAACAGTTTACTTTCGTAACAGTGCAGATCTTGCACACTACCCATGATGCACGGGATTAAAGCACCATATCTGTGATATCTACAGAGATTAACACTCATTTAGCGTTGAAGAGAAGTTAAAAGACAATACATACAGACATTGGATGTCTTTTAATTAAACACATGGCTCACCTGAGAGCCTCCAGCTATAGGAATGATGCAGGTGAGAAGGTTTCCGATCACCGTTTCCATAGGAACGGTGAGGCCATCCACATGAACGGTGTAGATGAGGCTCAAGCAATTCTGCAGAGTAAAGAGACACAAGATTGAGTTTAAATAAAAGGAAATGTAATAACATCAAACCTTTATTGATATACTTTATTTTTTACTTTTTATAGATTGAGAAAGGACAGTAAATGATTTTAAGAGGACAAACCACAAGTTTGCATTAAATTGCATAAACATTGGTTTCCTGTTTAACATCCCATAATCTGTGGATTTTATTTTCACCAAGGTAACTGGTTAACGTAGGTGAGATTTTAACATAATTCCATAATTCCACTTTCCAGCAACTGCTTTTCCTGTTTTTTCAATAGTGTATTTTATTTATATAATTTGAATAGAGATTTTGTATATTTGTGTTTTTTCATTTATTGTGTTAATTTATTGTTATTTATTTTCTAATGCAACGCTTTGAAACATTGTATTATTTCTTATACAGCACAGTTTTATTTATTATAAATAATAATAATAAATCAATAAAATGTCACTTTTTGAGATCAAGGTCAGGAATATAAAATAATAATATAAAAAAATATAATACAATATTATTTTTTGTAAAGAACAAGAACGTAATACTTCTACTACAACTAATTCAAGAGTTCACGCTTTCCTAAAGTAAGATTTAGCTTGTTTGGCGTGCTGTCTGGGGAGCGAGCCGGGAAAACG
>JAUCNO010001091.1:2106851-2118768 GCA_032353835.1 Enteromius viviparus | reverse complement strand
TTTTAAATACTGTCAAAATGCTAATACAAGTTAATACAAGGATACACAGATGTTTAATATATTTTTTATATATTTATATATATTATATTATATTATTATTTTAGTATACAGTTTTTCTTGTTGATTAATGAAAATACATATATTAATACTATTAAAAATATTTATATTAAAATAATATAATGTTAAATAATAATATTATTATTATTATTATTATTAACCATCATTTTTGCGTTTACTAGTGAAGGTTTTTACTTTTATTTTATTGCATTGCATTAAAATTTCTAAATTCACTTCGCAACAATGGCTGTTTGAACAATATTAACAATAAATAAATAATATAATTAACACAATATAAAATGTAAAAAATATTGTAAATAGTCAAAATGGTATCAAATATGGCATACGTTTTTTGCCAAGCCCTAATAAGGATACGCACACATTGTCTTAAATAATCTCTTCAGGACACTAAACAAACAGACACTCTCTCTCACACACTTAATATATTTAACTAACCTCCGGCAGACATCTACTAAGAGATAAGCAGGTACGCTTTAGGTCCCTTGTACACCTTGTTACATCAATAATTAAACATTGCAAAGGACTAAAGCTCAGCCTGTGACAGATATCCTGCATGAAATGCGAAAAGCAAACTGAAAGAGCGCACTTGGACTCCTTTTGCTTACACATGGCTAGCGCGCGACCAATTTGGTCGCATATGCGACTTAATTTCTCAATGGTGCGACTACATAAAATATCTGTGATCGCATCGGTGCGACCAGCCGTTCGAGGAGAAGAAATAAAAATCTCAGCGGCTCTGAAGATCTCCCTGTAGTTCAACAATGGACACACAAGCCAACGTAATTTGTCGCACCACGTAGCATCCAATATAGACAGCAGAATAGCTTTTCCAGTGGAAAACTGACGGAATAAAACTTTCAGATCACACGTAGCTATTTCTCCTTTACTGAAAGTTACAGAAAACACGCATGATAACACGCACTACACGATAGATGCACGTTGTGAATGACGTGACAGTCCGGTTCTGTTCCGTTCACACAGAGCACGCTCTGAGAATGCTGTTGTGAGTCTGGAAAATGTAACGGTGTGAGTTTGGTTTCCGAATGCAGTTGTCACACCCGTAAAATACCAAACTGCATGTGAAGGCAACCGTATTAAGGACTCAAAAACATATTCCTCTGCTGTGTGAACGCAGCCTTTAGTTTTTGCAGACCGGTGCAACAACCGTCTCGTTCAGTGTAAACACAGTGTAAGTTAATCTTTTACATAAAGATTTGGGTGCACCTAACTTTTGTGCTGGCACCAGTGCAACCAATGCAAAACGTTAGTCTAGAGCCCTGTTACACAATGTTGGCGTCATTACACTGGCATTCCACCTCAGCAAAAATTCCAAGCCTTCCAACAGGGTTTGGAAATCATATGGAAAGTAGTAGTGAAATTAGCATCAGGGTTAGTCAGTTCACCTCCGCCAAGGCCAGGAGAGAGGCAGCCAACAGACGTGAGGCTGCGGCCGGTGTTTAGATTGAGTAAACTGATTACGAACACTGGGAATTCAGGGAAAATGCACACAGAAGACGAACAAGGACATAAAGCATCAACAGAGTGGCGTAGATGTTTGACGTTTGTCTGACAATCACACAAAAAAAACAATCATTAGCTGGCTATCCTCCCACAGAAAACACTCTGTGAGAAAGCATCTGTGGTATGCTGTCGATGAGCACAAGAAATCATTTCTACTTGCCAGTCACTGAGAAAAATGACCCTTACAGTAGAATTCTGTGGGTCAAGATTTGTGTAATACACACGGTTTCAAAACTACAGCCACAAAATATTACAACTAGACTAGTTTTGCAAACTTAAACTGAATTTTCCCTGAGTTTTGACCACATACCTTGATTTCACTGTAAGTTTGTAACATGTTTTCACAAACTGAACTGAAAAAATTCTTTGGTATCTGACAGCAGGTTGCAGATGGTATCGATTAAAAAACATCATAGATTAAATACTATCAAAGTCTAACTTTTTTTTTTGCTTGACATTGGATTCGCAAGGTTTTGTCGAGGCCTAAAGCTTCTCATGCTTTTCACTCAACACTTAAAATGAATGCTTCCCCTGCTGATTCATAGCACCTATATTAGATGACTCAGAAAATGTGTAATACTGGCAAAATAATAACAACCGACTCAAAATCAACACTCGCCAAGCACCAGATGACAGCTTTAGAGTAATTGTCCTTTTTTTTGGCCTGTCAAAATCTAAGTCAAACGAATTGTAAAAATTATAGTCTAACCTTTACTGATGTATCTAATAAATAAAAATACAAATTAAAACATACAACACAATAAAACTACATTTAAAAAACATGCAAAGTGATAATAAACAAAACTAAAATTAATACATTTGCATTTATTTTTATTATTATTATTATATAAATTGTATGTTTAGATATTTTATAAAAATACAATATTATTAGTAATTATAATATTTTAATATATAATATTCTTTCATGACTATCATGCTATTATTGGTAGTATTATTAATAAATATTATTATTATTATTATATTTCTATAAGTAGTACTATAAATTGTATAATATTTGTATATTATTAAAGAAGCAAACAAATAAATAACTATGATAGATAATGTTTATGTATACTATATATATATATATATATGCTTGTGTGTGTGTATTTTTAGATAGATGCATTTACATATAAATACATTTTTATTTAAATAGACTGTAAATGAATGGATCAAAATAGCCTTGGTTGAAAGGGAAACCCCCTTAAAGAGACCCTGAAAATCCTACTAACCACATGAGAGCAATAATCTTCACTACACCAAGCCATCCAATCAGATCAGTTTTTCTGCAAATGTTTTGTTTTTTTCACCTGTTGACCAATCAGCTTCACTGCACTTTCTACCAATCAGGTCATGGTGGGCTGCAGCTGAAACCGAGATTAAGACAGAAAGAGTGGGACACCAGACTATAATTTGTGTCTGAATCCCAACAGCCGTAACGCCAAAGACCCCTAGATATAATCCGGTGGGTCAGCAATGAAAAAAAATAGAGGATTTAGAAGAATTACTTCCCACAAACCCTATAGGCATGTAGAGAACAAGATCTTCAGTCTCCACCCGAGGGGTTGTGGAGGGGGAGAGGGCCACATTCCCAAAATACCAGGGAAGACCATGAAAGCTTTGCGGCTATGGAGGGCTCGCTCCCCCTTCCCGCCCTGACCTCCGCGTCCCTCCACAAGAGACTGTTCATTGACCCACAAGACCTCTGGATATGAAGCACACAAACAGCTATTAACCAGTCACTGCTTACCACGTTTAATAACCCGAGCTAAGTATTTTGTGTGAGATGTAAAATCCAGAGCTGAAAAGTAAGGGATTTTCCTAATGCCTATTGTAGTTGAGTTCCACTTGCCCCACAACAAATGTCTATTTTAACAATGTATTCAGACTTTTAATATGAATTCCTAATATCTATTATAGGTTACCATTCAAAGTTCTGTGTTTTTAATCAATATTATATTTTAAAATGACTATTTATTGAATATTTTTGTGCCGCGTCATGTTTAGGGGCGTGGAAATATCCCCACAACTGTTTCTGTTCTTCTATGACAGGATTTAACCAATCGTGCAAACTCCTGAAGCATTTCAAATTTTGCATGCTGTATGCATGAGATGCTCCAGCCAATGCTCTGATGGGAAAACTATGGCATAAGATGCACATTAATTAAAAACACCCTTTCAACCAATCATACTTCCAAGACTTTTACGATTAAAATCACTCACACAAAACCTCATCTACATAAGCAACATAACATACGTATCTTTTGGGGTCAGCGTTAATTTGAAACAACCTTCAACAATCACACTAAACCAAATATTTGGGTTTGCATGCAAATGCAGAAGATTAACAAAGCCCAATGAAGCACATGACACTCTTACACGGCTCTGGGACAGTGTCACGTTAGTTCACCACAATTATAATGAAACTTAACGACAAGGAGTTTCAAATGTACATAATTGTTTTTGACCATACAGCGTATGACTGTGCATATGCATACAATCCAAGGCATGCAAACTGTATAAAAGACAAAAAAAAGATGCAAAGCGTGTGTGTGCACTGAGCCCCCATGTCTCCCAGAATGAGGGCAATCTCCATTGCCCTCTAGCCCCTTGGCTGCCATATGAATGAGAAGTATTCATCCACCAGCTGGCTGTCAGAGCTTTGTGGCCATACGCTGCAGGCATGGGGACCGGGCTTCTGTATCCACGGCCCCAGCCACCCTTTCCTCGGCACAGAGCCGTTTATAGTCCAGCCAGATGACCAGAAATGGGGAGTCATGGTAACACAGAGAGGCCGGCGTATCACGCCATGGCCCCCTTCAGCTTTATTCTTCCTCATGAATAAGAATCTGTACTCGACTGGTGAATATTTCTAGACGTCCGGCTGAGTCAGTGCGTTTATCTAAGGCAGACAGAGAGCTGATCTGTTAAAGGCGGGCCGCTGTGAGCAAGCCGCCCCTCTAAAAAAAGAAAAAGTTACTACTTCTGTTATTATTATTACTTGGATGGGGAATAAAAATAAATTTAAAAAAATCTCAAATTAAGCCATTTTTGCGATTCTTGGATCTGTGATGTCACACAAACCCCTCCCACAATTGTTGATTGACACTGGTGTTTTACATTAGACCTGCCCTGAGTGAGCTGTTATCAATCCGCCATTGTTTTGATGCAGGAGCAGACAATAATGACTCCTTAGCGATTGTGGCGTTTAGTTGTTGGATGTTAGTCATTTACTTTTGGCATCTGAGCCGCTGAGGACACAGTGGATTACTTTTGTTGTTGAATGGAAAGCGCCCCCCGATCTACTTAAATGTGTCTAGGTTCATGCTAATCATTTGTGATCCAGCTTCATCTACAGAAGATGTGAGTATAAGGTTCTTTTATGAATCTTTATAAATTGCCTTTACGAAAAATGTGCTAGTTAGCAAGTTCAACGCCTTAAGTCTTATGAGAACAGTTCACCACATGGAAGAAAGGGGAGGGGTGAGCAGAGCCCTTTTTGCATTTAAAGGGAGAGGCATTAAAATGGCTCGCTGCTGTTTAACATAACAACTGAGAGATTTGATCCAGAGTATGTTATAGATTTTTTTATTAAGACCCTAAAGAATCATATCGATGACGACCCCTTTAATGATTCGGATTCTATTAATGATTCGTTTGGTACTATTAAGAAATAAACCCTTCAGAAATCATTCTAATGCTGATTTTCTAACAATATAAGTCTTTACTATAAACTTGTTTATGAATTGAACTCAACCTTACTGCAAAAAAGTATTTAATTGTTCCAAAATAAAAATGGGGGGAAAACATATACATATATTATATTTTGTATATAAGTATTATTGTATATTGTATATTGTTACAATTTATAAAAAAAATATATTAAGCAGCTTAACGGTTTCCAACATCAATAATAAATCAGCATGATCTTTGAAAGATCATGTGACACTGAAGGCTGTAGTAATTAAACTTTAAATAACAAAAATAAATATTTAAAATATATTAAAATCTAAAAAATATATATTTTAAATTGTAATAATATTTCATGTTAGTTTTTCTGTATTTTTGAACCAATAAATGCAGCCTTGATGAGAAAAAAAAACCTCTTTAAGAAAACTCAAGTCTCATGTAAGATGTGTTAGATGAGAAATGCATATGGAAGATTTTGAAAAAAAAAAATAATAATAATAATAATAATTATAATTATAATCTCACTAAAGTTGACCCTGGATGCAATGTATACTTCAGATTAAAAAATAAAAATTAATGGATTACTGAACATCATTTAGTTCCCATGCAGACAATAAGACTAACATTTCACCATATTTTCTCAACTGCAAACAGGGGTTAACCAAGAAAACGGACTGGCACAAACAACTCTCACAAAGAGTGTGCAACAGAACAAACGCTCTCCTCTTTTGTTTAGGGCCTCTCTGTTTTCAACCGGGCTCCTCCCAAGAAAAAGCGTAAAGAGCGCGGGAGAAAGAGAAGCCGGGGGACGAGCTATACAGCGAACCCCAAAATAAATTTCCATGCATGTCCACTTCTAGAGGGACCCACCCCAAAATCTGGACCTCCATTTTCTCACTCTGCAATGTCGAGGACAATCTGGATTCTCACTCAATCATGTCTTCTCCCTAGAGCCTCAACTCCCATTTCCTGTTTTCAAACAGAAAGCCCCTCGGCCAGAGAATCCTTTCTAAAATGTTGTTCTCCTCACAGGGCCTGGAAATCGCGCGAACAAGTGGTGTTGTGCAGTTTTACAACAGACGCTGGGCAACTCCACCCTGACAGCTCTCTGCCCTTCAATGATGCAGCCATTCTCGGCCACGAACGGCGATTTAGGAAGAAACTCTATAATGTAGGTTATATCAATGATGGAGACTAAGACAAAGAGCCTGAGATGGGGACATGGCCCCTGGGTCAGTTGGACATGTTCTGCATTGGTAAAAAAACAGTGAGCGAGGTTATCTCACTTAAGGGATCTTGGCCCTCTGGGTATTAAGCACTTCAAGAGCACTTTATAGAAATCCGTAGGAACAAGTCCAGGTTCACATCCACGATGTGGTTTCAGAGATATGACACCTCTCAGATACATGCGTCAGATAGACATGAATGTAACAGGACTTAAAGGGACAGTTCTCCAAAAAAATTACTTTCTTCTCACATTTTTTGTCTATGAAATGAAAGTCTAGAGTATGACCCTGTATGACTTTTTTTTCTGTCATCACTTTCCACCACTTAAGTTGCTTCACGTTCCTCTCTTTAGGTTGTTTCAAAACAATCTGAATACTATGAAAGTCAACGGGGTCCAAAGAGGTTGTTTTAGACCCCACTGACTTATGGCGTCTAACCTAACTAAAGTGTTTTATATATTAAATTTAACGCAGATGAAAGCAAGACTTACAGTCTTTACACACTGTATTAGATTATGTAAAACTTCTATGGGTTTCACAGATTTAATACAGGTTTGGAGATGATTTTTGGTTGAATTATCACTTTAAGCTTATATGCCGACACGTGTAGCAACAAGTTTTCAGAGATTTGACAATTTATGAATGTGATGTCAACCACTTCCACAACACCACGAGATTATGATGTCACAGGACTGCCCATTTAACAGCTCAAAGAATACTATTCAGTTTGCTATGTTGCGTTGCATGCTACAACATGAATGGTTGCTGTTGTGTTTTAATGTTATTCTTGAATTCAATCTTTAGGAGAGCTTTTTTTCCCCCCTCTCACACACCTTTACTGTATTCGAAGGTCTGCTTACCAGATGCTGAAGTGCAGCAACAGGCTAGAAACAGGAAAGGAAGACATTCTGCAGAGCGTGCAGCCTTTCAACATCCTGCCAGACTACACTTACGGCCACATACGAATAGCTGTGTCTCACAGGCAACAAAAAGCTCAAATCTTTCTACACACCAAACAAGTCTTGAAGCGGACCACTGCACGTGGTAATGTAATTTAACATGCATATCCATCTCACGAGTCCCCAATATTGAAAAAAGTGCGCCTTATAAATAAGGAATAAGACATGCATGGAGGCAGCTCTCTAAATAAAGGTTTCAAAGGTTTAATGCGAGTTTCCAGCAACTTGCTTTCTTTCAGATGAGGGGTGGTAAATTATGCATGCTCACCGGGACCATTATATGGCACGAATCTAGGCCAGTCACCAAAACACTCAACCTCCTGACAACAAAAACTAAGAGCAGGAATTTAGGCTCGCTACATTCACTCAAATTATAATGAATATTATTTAACGTGATAGTACACCTCTCCTTTCTTCTCCCAATTTACAGTAAATTCATCCTGATGTCATTCCAAACATGTATGTTTTCTGCAAAAACCCAAAAGAAGATATTTAGAAAAATGTGTTTTTGACAACATTCAAAATAGTTTCATGTTCTTTCTTCTATGGAAGAGAAAAAGGGACATTTTGCTTAACATTCTGGTAGCTCTTTAAGCAATAATGATGGATTGATTGTGACAGAAGATGCTGTGTCAAATTAGGCTAAATAGCTTACATTTGGGTCCTTTTTTTCTTGCAATATATCCCACAAACCTGTGGCACATTTTATGATGCTTTATTTATGACTTAAGCTTGACAATTTCAGTCACTATTCATTGCTACTGCATAGTCCAACCACGACATTGTCTCTTTTTGTTTTCTGCTAAACAATTAAGTTCATACAAGTTCAGAATGACAAAACACTGACCGAATTTCCACTTCATGGGAAACTTTCCCCTCAATAATGCAGCATCCTGCAGGTTGGAGCACTGCTGTGCTTAATAAACAACCACAAAAGATGCTTCTCAAAACCTAGTCTGCTGCCTACCAAGACAACATTTTGTGCATCACATGTCTTAAGTAAGCAACTTGTAAGGTTTAGACACAATGAAAAGCGTTTGAGCCATGCTACGTTTTATTGATGTTTGTTGACATGTCTTAGAAATGAGCTTTTGCTTTTCTATTCAACTCTAGAGACTTTAACGGGACGCTATAACAGGCAGTTACATGACAATCACCGGTGGCAAAGGTTACACTGATAAATCCCTATTAGAACAGTCACACCCTGGCAAAACAACAAAAATATTATTCTCTGGCAAACTTCTTATCAGCCTTTAAGCAATCGTGTTATAGGGCATAACTTATATAGGCGCTTCGTGAAACTTCGTTCGGGTTCGGCTTTTGAGCTCGGGACTGAGATCCAGAGGCCTGGGACATCCGCGGCTGATAGTAGCTCGCCAATCCAGAGACGGTATCTGCTGTGCCGGGGCTGCGTCCCTCTCCCTCCGCCTTCTGTGGTGTTTACCGTGAATAAACCGCGACTAATACACTCCAATCTAACAGATCAGGAGGAGGAGGGGAAGAAGAGGAGGAAGAATCGCTTGCCGTGTGTCTCTCTTACCTCTCTTATCGAGATCGTAGCCGACTACCACGAAGTAATCGGCGAGCCTGGCCATCTTATCGAGCTCACGGCGACAGGCCTCGGGGGTGACTGTAGTCTTTTTGCAGGTAGACGATATTCCGATCACATTGTAAAGGCAGCGGCGACAGCAGCATCCCTCCAGCAGCAGCCCGCCGCCATACTGTCGCTGTGTGTGTGCCGTGCCCTGACAGCGCTCTGCGCATGCGCACTGAGCTCCGCCGCCACAGGGAGGGGCGCGCGCTCAGAATGTTGCGTGGTCATCTAGATACGCCATAAAATACAAAATAAAAACAAATGATAAATGTGTTAAAAATATATATATTTATATATATATACCAATATTTGAAAATCTGGAATCTGAGTGTGCAGAAAATCGCCTTGTCGAAAACAAAATAGCTAATTAGCATTAGCAATGCATATTACTAAAATAATTAGTAATAAAAATAAAGTAAGCTATAATTTTGGGTTAAAACGTAATTTTGGCTATTTCAACAAATATACTTTTACGGAAAATAGGTTGTTTTTATCAGTTATAAGTATTACAATACTTACAATAACGGTGAAAGATGTATTTCCATATTTTCAGTAAAAAAAATATAAAAATAGTGCATACAGGAAACATATATTATCGTGAGATGGTAATAACAGTTCTATATGGACAGCTGTAATAAATAGAGAGATTAATAATTTCAAAATAATCTGAATAAACTTTTGTTGTTATTATTATTATTATTATTATATCTTGTCCTGTTGCATGCAAATATTCTGAGGCATGCAAAAAATACAGAAATGGTTTTTAGGTGTATTTGAATTGATCGAAAGCACTTTTTTGTTTGCCAAAACACCTAAGACTGTTTGTTATTTTATTACTGCATAAAATCATATGCCATGCACTCAAGCACTCTAATGTGAACTTTATCTAAATGGTTATCTTGACCTTCATTACTGTCAAAAACATTAAAAAAATCCTGCACAATACCTGCAGTTTGCTGTACAAACCATTCACGACCTCTTAGTCCCCTGACTCTCTCCACCCCTCAAACATACAGTGTGTGATTAGCTCAGCTGTCATTGCTTAGTTAACAAAACAGCACTGATTTGCATGGATCTTGCTATAAAGAGTCAATGTTTGGACAGTCAGTCATTGCATAAATGTTACAGTTACGAGTCTCATCAGAGGAAAAAGCTGAAAAGGCCTACCGGATAACCCCCTATCCTACAATCTGAGGCCTGCGTCCTTGCCTGTCAGCAGCGACACGCCTCCAAATGAATTCCAACACTTCCTGTGTAAAGTCCTTTGACCCAGAGTACTTATCACACCAGAATTAAAAACATTCACAGCCATGTTGTACTGTCAGACTGCCATCGACATCGACAGGAATGACAAATTTGTCCAAAACAAGCAAATACCAAAGGAAAGCGCCAGAGAGTCTCTTTTATTTATATATGCAAATGATACTTATTTATTTAAAATGTATTTAGAGCATATTATTTTTTATATTTGTATTTGTATCCGTTTTTTGGATGTTGAGGTCAAGATACCCGGTCAAACGAGTCACCGGGTCAAGCGGATCACATGACACTTTAGCCCTCTGTTTTGTGAGAGCCCAAACTTTTAATCAAAATGGGCAAATTAATTAAAAAAAGAAAAAGTAGATAGACTGAGAATGGAAGAAAGACACAGGACTGGAGTACCTCGGTGGACACAGAGATCCAGGTTCCCACAATGCCTTGAGAAAAGCAACATTCGTGAAGTCTTCCGTGCAGGTGGGCACCTCCAGATCCAGTTCCAAAAAGAGAGCCAATTACACTATCAAGCCAAAAGGGTAACCACTGCACCTGTGCATCTGCATGAAAGGTGCATTGTGGGATATTTCAGTTTATTAGCAGCCCGAGAAGCTTGAAATTGAACTCAGTATATTGCAGAAGATTCTATTGCAGATTGAGTCTTTTCTCATAACAGAAGTTGAATAATAATCTAATAGAACAGAAACGTGACAAGTGAGAAGATGACAGGAAGAGCCGTGGGCTGTGCTTTGGTCAGAGCCATGTGACAGGAAGGGCAAATGAGTAGTGCTCAACGTTTCTAAAGGTAGTGCTCTGTCTGTGTGTGTGTGTAAAGGTGTCTGGGCCTCTGTCGCATGACATGCAGCCTACTGGGAGAATATAAAGCCAAGCTGTTCGGCCGGATTTGCAAACCATGTGACATCCTGTCAACAAACCAATAGACAAGAAGAGGTCTTTTGGCTCATAAATCATAAGTCATCTAAAAGCATCCTATATTACAGGACCTAAGCTGTCAGAAATACTCTGCTGTTCTTGATTTAAGAAAAAGGTATTTTGGAGTAAAGGTAAAATTATTATTATAATATTTAATATCTTAATTAGAGTTTTAATTAATTTGTTTTTCAGTGTTTTAGAGCATATAATTGTAATGCATAAAGCATATAATTGTAATGCAATTGTATAATTTATTACAAATAAATATATTTTAATTAAAACATTTTTATAAACATATAGAGTGGGTACGGAAAGTATTCAGACCCTCTTAAATTTTTCACTCTTTGTTTTATTGCAGCTATTTGCTAAAATCATTTAAGTAATTTTTTTCCTCATTAATGTACACATAGCTCCCTATATTGACAGAAAAACACAGAATTGTTGACATTTTTGCAGATTTATTAAAAAACTGACACATGGTCCTAAGTATTCAGACCCTTTGCTGTGACACTCATATATGTAACTCAGGTGATGTCCATTTCTTCTGATCATCCTTGAGATGGTTCTACACCGTCATTTGAGTCCACCTGTGTTTGATTATACTGATTGGACTTGATTAGGAAAGCCACACACCTGTCTATATAAGACCTTACAGCTCACAA
>JAUCNO010001091.1:2092860-2106751 GCA_032353835.1 Enteromius viviparus | reverse complement strand
TTGATAGAAATAGAAGAAATCTGAACTGTTACTGCCTCGACCAGACAACAAGAAATAAAAAAATAAACATTTATTTATATATATATATATATATATATATATATATATATATTGCAAAAATATAAATTTAAGAGCATCATAAATATAGACCAAAAATGTATAATAATAATAAATAAATAAAAAACGTAATTTTATTTTTTTTAATGAATGTTAAATAATAAATGTTATGCTTTTAAAATAATAAATTTAATTTAACATGTATTAGCATTTCAATTTAAATGTATTAAAATCTGAATGAACAGTTTTAATAATACAAATTGTAATTTACAATACATCTATTCCATTAAAGATCCATCATATGGCCAAATAAAAAAAATAAAAAAAAAATTTGAGAACATTTGTATACGTTTATATATGCATACATTTATTTATTGAATCCATTACACACATATTAGATAGATATTCCCATCATTTATGTCTGATGTGTTTCTGCAGGTGATGTTCCAGATTGGAATGACAGTTTGGAGGACTTGATTGAGTTAATGCACCTGCATCGGGTGGTTCAGGCATTTACTGCAGCAGTCAATCTTGGGCCTTGTATTCTTCTTGTAGATGGGATTGACCTTCTGACAGAAACACTCAGACTCTCAAAGCAAGAGGTGCTCCTTCAGTCTCCTTTTTTTTTTTTTCAAACAATAAACACCTTATCTCTGTATTTTGTTTTGCAGGTAAAGGCACTAGAATGGCTGCCAGATGCTCTGCCTCCCTATTGTAAAATGATCATCACAACAACCTTCACTGACCTTACTTACAAAAGTCTGACCTGCAGGTCCGATGTTCAGATTCTTAGCTGTCCCCGTCTCTCCGATCCGAGTGTTGTGGGCAGCATTTTGCTCAAACACTTGTCTTTGCCTTACAAGGAGCTACCAGACAGTATTTTGCAAAGAGTTGCACGTAAGAAGCAGTGCCACGTTCCGGCCTTTTTAGCTCTCATTGGCACAGAGTTACGGACATGTGAAGTGCTGAGGGAGAAAGAGGAAGAGATGGAGCTGTTGAAGGAGTATATAGAAGCTGATTCAATTGCAGAGCTCTGGGTGAAGGTCATTCATCGCTGGGTACAAGATTACAGCCAAACTGCTCCAGCAGAAGATATTACTTCTTGTAAAGTCACTGAGGCTCAAACATGCACTGCATCACTCAGGGATAGTAAGTCCTTTTTGTTTTGTTATACTTGCCAAGACTTTATTAGTTAAATCTAATAACCATTTTCTCTACTTCTCTACAGATCTCTCAGGCTGGGTGTGGGACACACTCTGTCTTATTCATGTGTCTCGTGCTGGCCTGACTGAGCCTCAGGTTTTGGCTTTGCTGGAAGATCTAGGCTACTGTGGTAATTTGAGCGTTCAGGTTTTAGAATGGGCCCGACTGCGCTCTGCTTTTTGGCCTTGGGTACAGGAGAAAACCAATGGTCTTCTGACCATCACGCATCAATCACTCAGCCAGGCTATTAACCTATTGTTGCACGGTGTGGATGGTTTTATGTTATTCGTCTTATTTCAATTCTTGGCACAAAATAGTAGCTTTATGTAGCCAAACCTTAGTTAAATTAAGTTAATTCATATTTTATAAATAATGTAATTATTAAAAATAAAAAAAACATGTAGAATAAAATATTGTAAATAGATATTTAATATTTTATTTTATTTAATATGCATATCATTTAAAAAAAAAACTTAAAAATAAAAAAAATAAAAAATTATATATATTTATATAGTCTCCCAGCATAAAACAAATATTTCCAGGGTGTTTTTACAGTTGTGCTTTTGTCTATTTCACTTTAAGGTACAGAGGGTCACATCACCTACCATCTGATCCTTGCTAAGTTTTTTCAGAAGTCCAGTTTAGAGCTTTGTAGCTGGGCAAGAAAGATGGAAGAAATTCCGTGGCATCTCAAGCAAACCAGTTCATTTAAGGAACTGGATGACTTCCTCAGTGATCCAGCGTACGTTCACTGTAGTTTGTGTTTGAATACAAATATTTAGCTAATTCGGCACATGATTTTTCAATCAATGATGACATTATTCCATTTTCTTCATAGTACCATTGAGTTTTTGTCAAGCAGCTTAAAACAATACCCACAGATGACAAATGATGTTATACATTATTGGACACTACTAAGGGAGAGAGGATTTGATCCTGTGACTTCAGTGCAGAATCTGATGGCTCAGGCTTTCGTGCATTTTAATGGTAAAACATTGTATTTTTATAATTATTAACAAATATCGTTTAAAAGTATATTTTTTATAAATACATACATTTAGCACTTTAAAAGATATATGGTAGTTTTTTTATTAGTGATATGATTATTAGTTTTATAAAGTACTCCAAAGTATTGCCTTCCAAAGATCCTCTTGAAAATAATAACTCTGATATACAGACACAGGGGAGCAGAAATGATGACACCAATGACGATCACTTCTTGTTAAATGTTAACTTAATTCACCTGGTGTTTCTTAGAAGTTGATCCTCCAGATCACAGCAGTTTATGGAGACTGTCATTGTTCTGCTGTAAAGTTCTTCTCTGTTTGGATGAGATGCAACAAGCTGAGAAGATGCTACTGCAAGCAGATCAAATTTTACAAAAGGTAAAAATATTAAGATATATACTGATATTCCGATATATAGTTAGTTCTAATCATCGACAGAAATTGCATGCAGAAATGGTTTCATTCACTTCTAATCTGTTTTGATGTTTCCTCCACAGGATGTGGACCTGGATAGTGACAGTATGAGGTTACTGCTCAACGTTCAACATATGCTGGCAGAGCTTTACGTCCAAATGCATCTGCCAAAACACACTGAGATGTATTGCCACAAGGGACTTGAGACAGCCCGGTGGTTTGCAGTAGCCAACCTTGCCAGCTCAGAGGTCAAACTGATAGCTGGTAAGATGCATTTCATATTTCATCTTGCATTCACATAACTGTTACAGAAACAGACATGCAAGTTATTTCTTGGCAAGGGTAAAGTTGTATGGATGTAGCACTAATCTGCTCTCACAGGACAGCTGCTTTGTCGTCTGTGTGTGATGTTGCTGGAAGATAGACGGATGCATGAAGTGCCAAGGATTTTCAGGGAGATCAGTTTTGCAAGATACATCTCTGGCCATCCTTGTGCTGAAGGCACAGCTATGCTGCTGAAGGCCATTCACAAGTAAGATATTTAAAAGAAAGTTTGTTTTACTCCAAATTAAATTATAAATTATACTACATCCACACCAATAGGTGTCAGTATAGTCTATGAGTATATGACCACTGTTTTATTAGCCAAAGTCCTTTTGAATGCATTTTTTGTCAAGGTTGAGTCTTTGCGAGCCCAAGACTGCTGAGAAATGCTTCCAAGCTGCTTTGTCCAGCAGGAGGCGCTGGTACGGCCGTGCTCATCCTCTGGTAGCAGAAGTGGAGGAGCATCTTGCAGATCTCTGGGCCAGAGCTCAAACCAACACAGAGTGAGATGCATTTAGTTACATCAATCTGTCATCAGACCTCAAAGTCACATAATGTAATTTCAAGGTCACTGGCTTGATTGTAGGTGGACGCAGAGAAAGATGGTTGAATTGTACCGGCATGTTATAAGCACTAAAGAGACGGAGGCTCAGATGTTGCAATTTCCCACAATGCAACACGACCTTGCTGCCATTTATATGAAGCTTGGTGAGTGACTGTTTGTGGCACTGTGTGCTTGAACACAAGAGTAGCTTTTTAAGTGGACTTGGTTTCAATGGCATATTTTTTGTCATGCTTTATTTCAATAGTCCACTTTACACATTCTACTAATTATAAGTAACTTTGCAACTACATATTAACTAACTCTCATTAGTCTATTAGTAGACTGTTGATAAGGATAGAAACTTGATTTTTATTTTTTTGCTGTCTGGCAGGTAAAGTGTTGTTACAAAGCTGCAGTAGAGTGGACAAGAGAGAAGGGCTGGATCTGCTCCAGAGAGCTGAAGACATAAGGATTCACCTCCTGGGCCCTGAGCACCCACTGACCCGAGACCTAGAGCCGTGAGCTCAGTTTCACTACAATATTGTATTGTAATCACACAGATGCTCGCTAAATTCATGTTAATCTTATCTCTTCTGCAGTGTTTCAAACCCTGATATTACAGCACAAAGGCAGCATGTTCTAGAGGTCATCAGGTCCACCTCAAACAATAAACTCTCACTAGCTAAGTCTACAACTGCTTTCAAGGAGTCACACAGTGGGCTGCTGCAACAATCATCCTCATGTATAACACGACCAACTTCCAAACTCCCTAGAAGCTTCTCTACTCAAACAGCATCATGCTGCAGCCAGGATAAAACCCTAGAAAGACCATGGATGGTTTTTCAGGTCTCCGTTTTTGGGCCACAAAGTGATATTAGGACTCTAATGAAAACAGGAAACATTGGTTGGTTTGACCGACAACGGTCCCTGACGAGATCAATCAGGGCTGCTTTCCAGGGAGATGCATTATGCAGGAGGAAAATCAAGTCATTTGAAAATTGTGTCAATACGTCATAAATAGAACTTTTTTTCATGCATTCAATAAATTCAAATACAACAAATACAAAAACTATTTAAAATTGCTAAGGGGAGATATAAACAATTTCATAGGAAAACACTGAAGAAACACTGTCAGCTTAGTGTGTCCTTTGTTGAACCACGTGGAGACTTTCAGAATAGTATAGACTTTTTTCCCCCCTCGAACGGCTGCGACCACAGATTTCTTTTAGTTGCACCATTAAGAGGTGAGAATATACTTTTTCACAGTCAGAGTAGCCATGTTTATCCTATTCTAGTACATTTGACCTTTGTGTTGCTTACTAAACTTTCTATATATAGCTGCTTTTGAAACATAAGATGTGAAGCACTACATAAAAATGACAACTATTAAGAACAGACACATTTTCTGTTTTCTTGTGAGCATATATTCATTTTAGCAATCTATCATTTGTTTGCATTAATAATCTGCATTAATTACACAATTATTACAATATGCATACTTTAAATGAATACTTCGCCCAAAAATGAAAAATACCTCATAAATTACTCACCCCAAGCCATCCTATGCGTTTATGACCTTCTTCTTTTAGACGAAGTCGGAGTTAAAAAATATAATTATCCTGGGTCTAAATAAATTGGTGACGTAATGCTGGTGGATAGTGGCCATTATTTTTAGTTCCCGCAAAGGCTTTATGCGCGTTAACCAAAATAAAGCTTTTCATAGAAATATAAGTTACTGCTATGCTGAAAAAACATAATCAATAAATAAATGTATCCTCGGATTCCGAGAGTGAACGACTTTTATTTTGAAACGAACTGGCGCTGGGAACTTGGCATTGACTCATACGGCTTTCACAGTTTCCGCTTTCATTTCTAAAGAAACCTTTGGAAAAAACGCAGAATAGAAACTAGGAATAACAACACGCTAGACAGTGGTCTCAGATCTGCGCAGACATGTCTGGCTACTCTCGGATCATACATTGTGCGACCAGCATATTATGCAGCAATAAAGGCTCTATGGAAATTTCTCAGCTGCACCACAAGGTCCTCGAGCGCTTTGATATCTCCGAAGATGATTTCTGGTATATCGTTAAAAAATGCGCCCGCTTCGCAGTGGTCCAGAGCAAACCCAGAGCAGAGGATGGAGAGCCTGACTGCATCGTCGTCGCCAAAACATCTCTGAGACTCTGCAAGAAATACTCCAAAAATGAATGTTACGAGTGCCAGGATTTACATTTGTGCAAATACTACGTTTACGGGAACTGCAGATATGGAAAAGGAAGGTAAGGTCGGGAGAACATATTAATATCTAGTTTAATATATTCTTATTAATAATACTTAGTATCAGACTAAATAAATATACGTATAAATCGCAACAGTTATTAGCTGTCATTAGTTATGTCGGTTAAGTGGCATGAAAAATAAATTATAAACTAATATTATTTCTGTAAGAGCCATACATATTTTTCATTCACTTTTTTTTATCTAATAGAAAAAAAAGCTTGTGTATGTTTTATTGCTTTTGTGAATATTTTATTGCTGCTATGAACATATGCGCTACTGTTTGAACACACCTACTTGTTATTTAATATGGCTATTTTCCATATATATATTTTTTAATAATAGCACAATGAACTATAAAAATTAATAGTATCTATTCAAATGAATTAAGTTTCAATCCTAAAATCCAGAAATGCCATATATATAACAACTCAATAATAATAATAATATTCATATGTTTTAAATATGAGGGTAAGTATAATGATTATTTATTTATTATTGTGTCAAAAAGCAGTTATAAAATGAAATATTTTGGTCATTGCACATTAATACATGAAAATCATGTCATGTTAAAGCAATATCGGTCAACCTCTTACACAAATGAGTATGGAAATTATATAGAGTCCTAAAATCAATTACATTAATAATAATATATATTCAAATAAATTAAGTTTCACTAATTTTACTCCTAATCCCAGAAATGCTGTTCAATGTTATAATAACTTAGTAATAATAATTATTATATGTTTTAAGTGTGATAGATCATTTATGTATTATTGTGTCAAAAAGCAGTTATTAAAAATAATTCCTGAATTTTAGTTATTGCACATTTTTACATTAAGATAATCTGTATCAGTCATATAAACGCAATGCCAGTCAACCACTTAAACAGATGGGTATGTGGAAATGATTAAAATCATTATATGCTTATGTGCTTGTCAGGAAGGAGTGTAAATTCTCCCATGATATCCAGTCACAGCATAACTATCCCCTGCTGCGGGAATGTACACTTCATGAACTAAACGAGGATGATCTCTTCCTGCTTCTGCTCCAGAACGACCCTGCCCTACTGCCAGAGGTGAGGAAATGCAAAAAAAAAAAACCCAGGAAGGCTGAAATACCCAACTAAATGTATTTTGTACTCAATTCTCATGAGAGAATTCCTCCCAGAAGACTAAATTATGCTATGACTGGGATATTTCTGCATTCCAGGTACCTCTCCTGCCGTTTGAAACGCCCTCCTTCGTTTCTTTCGCAGCACACTCAGTTACGAGAAGTTTTTAGAGTAGAACAGAGCTCATGTAACCGCTCAGACGCATGCTTGAATCAGCGACAGATACAATGAAGTAATTGAATATTTAAGTTCATAATTAGTTTATCAGAACGCACAAGGAGCTTATTTTCTGCGTTATATCCTGGATAAGGCGCAGTCTGATAAGTACCATCAGTCAAACGCCTGTAATCTTTAAAAAAAAACAAGACAGCAAGATAAAGTCATCCAAGTGAAGTTCTACTTCCCCAGCGTTCCAGTCAATGTGTTAATGTTGGGGGGAGGAAAAAAAACAAGTGGTGAATTGAGAAGAATTGTGGTCCACATTAAGGATGAAGAGTCCCAGATCAGGTGTCCTAAGTGTGTTTCTCCAGTTTGGTTTGGACAAAAAAAAAAAAAAAAAAAAAAAAAAAAAAAAAAAAAAAAAAAGGAAAAAGGAGAATGTCCTGTAAACAGGTAAAGTTGCACTGTGATGCACTGCTTTATTCTAGATGTTTCACTGCACTTGCAAGGCATTTAATTTGTTTACTTTAGTTATTAATAAATGCATGCGTGGATTTGAATTCTGTAATTTGCATATACACTACCATTAAATTTTTTTATGTTTTAAGGAAGTCCCTTTAAGGAAGGCTCACCAAGGCTGCATTTATTTAATCAAAAATACAGTAAAACAGTAATATTATTCTGATTTAAAATAAAATCAGTGTTTTTATGGAAGCTGATGCTTTTTTAAGGATTCTTTGATAAATATTGAATGTGTTGCATTTGCATCACTAATAATAAGAAATGTTGCTTGAGCAGAAAATCAGCATATTAGAATGATTTATTAGAATTAGAAGGATCATGCGGCACTGAGGAGGGGGGTAATGATGCTGAAAATTCAGCTTAGCATCAGGAATAAATTACATTTGAAAATATTATTTAAATTGTAACAATATTTTACAATGTATTACCGTTTATAGTATTTTTGATCAAATAAAATGCTGACTAGCTCAGCATAAAAGACCTCTTTTCAAAAATCCTAATTTGACTGCTAGTGTAAGTCTGATATTTAAAGTTATCATGCTGTATGTACACAGGTGTGTGCTCACTATAATAAAGGCACAGGGTTTTTTGGGGCCTGTACCTTTATGGAGCGCTGCACTAAGGTGCACATTTGTCAGCACTTTGTGCAAGACGACTGCCTGTTCGGGCCCAAATGCAAACGGCTACACAGTATCGACGAGCACAGCCCCAGGATGCTGGAGGAACGTGGTCTCGGGGGTGACATCATCCACGACCTGCCCTACATCTACCAGAACGTTTATCGCCTCAACTCGCACACTATAAGCAGTGGTAAAGGCACTTACATTCATTTACACATATTAAATACACAGTAATCTATATTATATGTACATATTCATATACATTTCAGAACTGATATCTGATCAAGGCGTCAAAGCGGCAGCTCAGATGGAGAAGAATGAAATCTGTCTCCACTTCATGAGACGGAAATGCAAGTTTCAGGGTTGGTGTCCATTTTCCGTAATCTCGTTTTCTTTTAAGCCATTCACATTAGATTTAAGTTATAATGGTTTTGTTTTATTGCTTCAGGAGAGTGTGTTCTTGTCCACTTTAATCTTCCATACAAATGGGAGGTTAATGAAGGGAAAGGATGGAGGGATTTGAGAAACATGGAGGAAATAGAGAAAGCATACTGTGACCCAAAGAATGAACACAGGTTAGTATAAATGCACCTGTGCATGTTTGCTTAATCTTATTTTTTAGTGCTGTCCATTTTATTTTAAATGCAATTAAAATGAACACATTTTTGTTTACATAATATATATATGTATTGTGTGTATTTATACACATACAGTATATATTTGAAAATATTTGCATGTATTAAGACATTTTTATATTCACATAATTTCTATAGTTATATATAAAATATATACATGCATGAGTATTTATCTATGCATAATAAATATACACACATATATTATGTAAAAATAAACTTTTATTTATTTTTGCTTATTATTTTTATTAAAGTTTTTTTCAACAAAGAATCAAAAAATAAATGTTTTAACTGATTGTTTATTGCATTACCCGTAATCAATATTTTTTTTTATATTTTTCCATATTCTATCTTTTTCAGTGTGTGTTAAGTATTATTGAGATACTATTGTAATTTTTCCTAATATTTTGGATTATGTTTTTATATTTCGTGTTAAATTGAAATTCAAGTTTTAATCATTTTGTCATGTTTTCTAATTTTTAATAGTTAATTATTTATTTATTTTTGTTTGAGTTATTTTAGTCAAACTAAATTAAAATGAAAATTGTTGCCTTGGCAACTATCTCAAATAAAATGTATATTTTAATATATTTCAGATAAAGTTAAGTAACAAAAAATTATTTTATGGTTTCAGTTGACCATAATGACACTGATTGCTTCTCTTGAATCCAGTCCAGGCTCGAGACCTGTGGATTTTGGGTCCATGACTAGGAACCATAACCCTGTGCGCCGACTCTCAACAGTCTCCTCCGTCTCTAAACCCGCCCACTACATCCTGACGACAGAGTGGAACTGGTACTATAAAGGAGACCATGAGAACTGGATAGAGTACGGGCAGCCGGTGAGACTGGATTGAAAACATTCTCTCATTTGAGAGGAATTTAAGGTTAAGTTGTGGTTTTGTTTCAAAATCTTTTTTCTGTAGGATGACAAGCAGCGTGTGACGTCTGTAACGTCCCGAGAGCTGGAGAAAGCATTTCAGGAGGCCAGCAATTCAGAAGTTACTGTCATTAAGGGAAACAGGCATTACTATGTCAGTTTCCAAGGTACTACACGTATAACACGTATAATATATTGTTTTGTATTATTACTTGTAAGTATTTGACTGTTCTATTTTGACAGATATGTATCAAAGAAACCCCAAACACAACACAAAGAGGAGGGTGCGCAGGCGGCCACGTTTTGTGTCTATCAATGAGGTGGAGGCTAAAGCTGCCCAGTGACAGACCCACACACACTGTTTTTGCATTCTGACATTCAAATCATACGTTACTGTTTTTTGTCACTTTTCAATTCATAATTTGACCTTATATACACTGAATGCAAATGCTTTGATTTAAATCACATTTAAGGAGTTTTCCATTAGTTCGTTTATTTTTAACCTAAATTGTCAATCTACATTTTTTAAGTGCTTATGATTTATTATAGCTCAAATAGCTGCTCATACGAGAGAGACTTTCCTTTCACGTTTAGAGACTGTGACTGGAACATATTTCCATTATTTTTTGATGCCTGGATTTGTCTGGTGTGCCTTTAATGAATGTGGTATAAACTTGCACTTGCACTTTTTCATGTATTCATCAATAAACACTCCCTTTTTTCCTATTTAGTCGTTCACTTGAATACATTTTTTTTTTTTCAGTTCAGTGCAAAATACTCTGCAATTGTATACTAGTCAGCAGCACCAATGATTTAATTTAGCTTAATTTGACCTCTAATTAATCTTTGAATAAACCAGCAATCATTTATTAATCGAGAATGTTCTTTTGTGTTAAGAACTGTGTCTAATATAATATTTCAACCATGCAGTTAGTATAGTAAAGCCATTGTTACTATTATAACAAAACCATAATTAATTTTCGTAAGGAATGTTTTGGCATTTTGATTATCACGGATAAAAAATAGTTAATTTAGTAAATCCATAGTTAATTTTCGTAAGGGACATACTGTAAATATGCATAAAAGTTCGTCACGAACAATAACCATAACCATAGCTACAGCTCAATCGCAGTAACAAACGGTACATCGGCAAAAGTTAACTGTTTTTATTTGACGATAAAGTTTTGTTAGCGTTTTGTTTAAAACGTTTAGGATGGTTGGATGGCGCCACAAAAACATCGTGGCCCGCACAGAAAATGGCTGAGGTAACGTTAACGTTCAAATTCAACGAAATTTTTTACTCTTCAGATAGTAAATATAAATAAATCAAATAATAATAAACAATTCGCTCTGATATACGCTCAATTACTTTGCATTTTTTTATAAGACTATATAAAATTTAAATAAGATGAAGGTATGAGGCATTTGAGAGTTACTAATGGAGCCTTCTGATAGCCAATGACAGTGTCTCCATTACTCTTTACGTTTCTTATGAATAAATCCAAGGGGCGGGTCTTTGCCGAGCGCCGCAGATATTGATAGGCGTATTTCTCCTCTGTTACGCCGAAGACATGCGCTACCAACGATATCTTTTTGAAGCGGCTCACGTATTTATTTAAGCGGTGCGATTTCTCCAGCGTGTTTTGGATGGGATCTTGGGAAATGGGCCGTGCATGGGAACTGCAAGAACCGCTTCTTTACAATTAGATCTACACCGGATACCGGGAAATGAACCGCGCACAAGAGCTGGATACCGTCTTTACGAGGATCTGTCAGCCTAAATATATGATATGTTTCATCTGATTTGAGCCCTTGCAGTGATAACTTCGATATTCTCTATTTACGGCCGTTCTGTCATCATGATATCGGGTGTGTGAAGGGGCGCGCGCGTGAGCCGCATCCGCGCGAGGTGCATCTCAACATGACAGGTAGCGAAAATGACCCCGATGCACGGTGCTATTCACCTTTTGTATCCTTGCATGTCGATACCCATTTAAAAATACCGTAAATATGTGTCATATGATCTGGGTTTGGGGAGATCTTGCCGGTATGCACGTCTGAAGATGCTGTTTTTCCATCTTTGACCCAGTGCATGCGCTTAGTCTGTTCCTACACCCGCCCTTTTCCATCTGTACCGCTATTTATCTGCTTCAGATCTATAGCTGTACCTGTCTGACAAGATGCGCGCGATATTAACCTCACGGGAGCCTTGGGCCGCGCGCACCGATGATCTGTCGTGATAACCTACATTCTCACGGTGTGGATAGTGACTTTATGGCGTTATAGGTTTTGCACGGCTTTGAAATACATGGAAATAAATAAGCTCCGGATGATTCATGTGAGATAGATATATAGGCTAGATAGTGAAATTGTAGAATGTAAAAGTTGTATTAATTACTTGTTAACTAGCAACGTTTGACTGAAAAATTGTTTCACTGCTATTTTTTAAGAATAAATAGATATAACAATAGAAAGTTGAATTTTTTTTTTATTTTTGGTGAAATTTACTAGCGAGACAGATTGATACATTTTTAGAGTTTATTATAAATATATAAATGAAATAAAAATGTTAACAAAAATATTTGCATAGTAATGAAAAATTAATTTGACATTGACATAAAAAAAATATTACTTTAAAAAATGTACTATACACTGCTCAAAAAAATAAAGGAAACTCTTAAACAACACAATGTAACTCCCAGTCAATCACACTTCTGTGAAACCACTACCTCTCTCTGCCTTTGTGCAAGGAGGAACAGGAGGAGCACTGCCACAGCCCTGCAAAATCACCTCCAGCAGGCCACAAATGTGCATGTGTCTGCTCAAACGGTCAGAAACAGACTCCATGAGAGTGGTATGAGGGCCCGACGTCTACATGTGGGGGTTGTGATTATAGCCCAACACTTTTTTCCAGAGAACACCAAGATTGGCAATTTGGCCACTGACGCCCTGTGCGCTTCACAGATTAAAGCAGGTTCAAACTGAGCACTTGTGACAGACGTGACAGTGTCCGGAGATGCTGTGGAGAACCTTCTGCTGCCTGCAATATCCTCCAGCATGACCGGTTTGGCAGTGGGTCAGTAATGGTGTAGGGGTGGCATTTCTTTGAAGGCCGCGCAGCCCTCCATGTGCTCGCCAGAGGTAGTCTGACTGCCATTAGGTGAGATCCTCAGACCCCTTGTGAGACCATATGTCAGGGCAGTTGGCATTGGGTTTCTCCTAATGCAAGACAATGCTAGACCTCATGTGGCTGGAGTGTGTCAGAATGCCATGGACTGGCCCACCCATTTCCCAGACCTGAATCTAATTGAGCACATCTGGGACATCATGTCTTGCTCCATCCACCAATGCCATGTTTCACCACAGACTGTCCAGGAGTTGGCGGATGCTTTAGTTCAGGTATGGGAGGAGATCCCTCAGGAGTTTCTTATTGGTTCCAATTTTTTGGTTAACTGAAATGCTCCAAAACAGCCTGGCCAGACTAACTATAAACTTTATTTCCATTGATATTTTTTGTGTGATTTTGTTGTCAGCACATTCAACTATGCAAAGATCAAAGTATACACAGTTTTTCTCTATTGCTAAAACACATTTCTGGAAACTGCCTCATATTCTCACAACAGTACACACAAATCCATAACATCTCACCAAATTTCCCAAACATCCTATTTTCAGGTCAAAATGAAGCCCTTCACTCAAAACCATTAACTTTTTCTGAAAAACCAAACTTTGCCCTCGGACATTAAACACAAACCCTCAAAAACACACACACTACAACATAGTTTTACACACTGGTGCAATTAATTTGAAACAATATTTCCAGCAATTTTTATGTTGCTCATGGATCTCCTCCTCAAAAACCTTTTTACATGAACACAAAAGAAACAACTAATACATACAATGACACATTTTTATTCATTCATGTAGGCTACTACACAGTAAAACTGAGAAAAAGAAAAAAAATTCTGTCTATGCTCTGGGTCAGGCCAAAAAATCTGGTCCACATCACAGGCTATACTAGCTCTGGACAAACAGCGGGGGTAAAATCCTCCCTCATGCCTGATGTCCTTGTGTCATTGTTCACAAACAAGATGCTTAGTTATGTTGTCGATATGACAGTACACTCTGCTAGTACC
>JAUCNO010001091.1:2032621-2051825 GCA_032353835.1 Enteromius viviparus | reverse complement strand
AATTTAGAAAAAAAAAAATCTATAAACACCCCTAATATATATATATATATATATATATATATATATATATATATATATATACATATATAAGGGAATTAAGAGAATTTTAAGCATTTTTAGTTCAGTTGTGAATGATATAGAAAATCCTCTTTTCAACACCAGATCAAAACAGATCCTACACAATCCTATTTGTCAGTTGCTATATTACACTATGTGCGCACACCTTTCTACTGAGATACATAGCTTACTTAAAGTAAAAATCAAAGTGGTTTTGATAACTTTATCTCACAGAAAGAAATAATTCACCACAAATATTCTCCTGACAGTGATCTTCTTATTGGAGATTTGCTACTGTGAGCTCTGGTTTCACCGGTGTTCCTGATCCTCTTCATATCCCATGGGAAATATACACAGGTCATTTCTACAAGAAAGGGTTACATAAACATGATTTTCTCATAGTGGTAAGCATTGCACACTGGAGACATTCAAATAACAAAAAGCCTGCAACAAAGTATTGTATGTGTTTTAACACAATATGCTAACATTTATATTTTTTTTCCATATTTTTTTTATTTTGACTGATCATGTCCTCAGTAAAGATCCTTAGTAAGTTCATTGCAGAAAAATAAAATAAATAAATAAAAATGTGTGTCAAGAGAAATGGTAATTTATAGTATCAATGTTAAATCTAATTTTAAAAATACTATTTGTATGCTTTTCAGTGTTGGTTGTATTGCATTTTCAGGAGCTTTGCAACAAGCAAGATCTCAGACTAAACTAAAATCAATAGTGAGTTGCTGCCTACTGTATGTTCTAACAGAGCCTTGCTTTGACACTGGCCATGAAACTTTGAAGAGGTTCCAGGCTTTGTTCTTAAAATTATGCTTCATTTAATTCACAGATTCAAGATGCCATGTACAAACAATATATTTAAATATTGTATGTTTCACTTTGAACATATCAGAATACCTCAATACCTGAAAAATGATCACTTATACAGCTATTATAGTGCAATTTGTCATGGTATTTACTGTACTATAAAGGTGGCCATAAAAAGAATATTTGAAATATACACATTTGAAATATTATACATCAACAAAATGCCAAACCTTTGAATAAAAAAAAAAATAAAAAAAAAATTTAGACACTCTTTGATTGTCTTATATTGGAGGAATTTTTTTTTATTAACAACACATGTGATTACTCTTTTTGAATTTGAGATGTTAATTGTCCCATGTCCATGAAAGGCTCCATCAGCCTTATGACCACATTCTCGGACAGTCTCTCCCCAGAGGGACGACTGAGGTCCTTGCCAAGATAAGGGATAGCGTTGTAAATGTATTTTGACTTCAAAATACATGCAACCCAAAACTTGATTCCAAACTTGTCAGGTTTTGTGGCAATGTACTGCTGGAAAAAGTTGCTCGTCGACAGTGGTGTGTTGGCCCAGGTTGTAAGACTTGATGCAGTTAGTAACAAACATCTGCCAAACGTTTGAGATCGCTGCAAACTTGCCCGTTGCTGCCCGTTGAGTGTGTGTGTGTTCTTGTCATCGAAGCGTAGGTGTCTCATGATGTCCCGGAAGCAGTTTTGGGCCATCGTGCTCCTGACGTGCGCAATCCCCAATTTTGCTAACCATGCATCAGCCAGCGACGGAATTTTGATCGAGAGAAGGATGGAGATGAACAGTTCATGGACAGACAGACTCAATCTGCTTCCATCCTGTGGCCATGCTCAACTGTACATTTTCTTATAGTGTGAAGGATGTCCCAGCTCACCAAAAACAAGAAGCTCTGCAAGTGATTTTTGATGGTTCTTCTGTTGGCTCTCCATCACATGTTTCTAGTTGGCCGTGAGGGAGCAGCCTCCCTACTTATTCTTCAGTCCACATTGTGCCATCTTTTGCCGTCTCATAGTTGGAATCTTTCTGTATGGTCTGTGTCTCCAGCCGACCTTTCTTCTTTAGAGGAGATCTACTTTCTCACCCGGAACACATCTCATCACCTGAAGATATGACTCCGAACTCTCTCGCAATTGAATGGATACTTCCCCGCCATCTGAGTCACATGAGTCCCCTATTTTATATATCTGCATGTTTTGCAGCAAAGCTTCAGCAGCAGTGTAATCTCTTGGTGTCTTTGCAGCTTGTTCGTACCAATAAGTTCTTGAAGATTGTGAATGCATGTAGTAAACTATCCCTTCTATTCCCAAGTTTAGCTTGACATCAGTTTACAGCCCTGCCCACAGTCATCCAAACCACAGCCATGCGTGAAGTACTTTAGAGTGCACTTCTTGGGGGGGAAGGGGAATGACACATTCCAATGGGCCATCCATTTACAAATGAATGGGAGCCAATTGAGGCCTTGAGACGAAAAGACATGTTTTCTTGGGAGTCAAATTTTTTGTTTTCAAATTTTTTGTAATATGTTTTTTTTTCATTCGCATGGTTAACCTGTTGAGCGGTACAGTCCCACACATGGGATTTAGAACGTTTGGTAACGTTGCATAACTGCCAAATTCAAACCAAATTTCCGTGCGTTTGCTGGCGCTGAGCCAGAGAGAGACGTGCACTGTACTTGTCATATTATCATATACAGTGTTCTTAACCACATAATGCATATTTTAGGCTTGAGACAATTAAACACACATATGTACTAGTAAAACAATACATTTATAGCTTGTCAAACACACAAAGATTTCTATGATTTAATTTGCCGATGTGTTTTATTCATATCAGATACACATAGAGTAAGTAACTATAAAGTTCACTCTATTCTTCACACATATTTAAAATAAAATAGGGAAAACTAAATAAAAGCATTCCATATGTCTTACGCGTTAATGTGCTCGTGGTATGTCGTGACAAGCAAGACGCGTTTCAGTGTCAGTATAAAAAATCTAAAGTTATTGTGATTTATATTTGTATTTATATTTTCCGGGCTGAAAGGATTAAGACCAAATTCACTCATTCATTCAGAAAAAGACGCGCTGTGATAAATAATGAAACTATGTACTGTATATAATACTTTAAATATTGTTTATTTTGATTCAGAGAGATCACATCACATATACGCTTCTTCCACTCAACTCTTTAGGTGGATTTTCCCCTGGTTTTTGTTCTCCTCTTAAATTCAAATATGGTTTCCTAGCGTCCTTCAAAGCTTTCCTTACTTTGCCCTTCCATTTGTGGGGGGAAGGGGAGTAACACATTCCAATCGGCCACCATTTATAAATGAATGGGAGCCAATTGATGGTGATTAAGATGTTAGTTTAAAACCAAGGGGCCATTTGACCTACCTCTGGTAGGGCTGGAGGGGTCAGAAAAACCTGGTAGTTCCAGTGTTAATGTTTTGAGGCCCACAGTATTGTTTTTTTTTATATATTTTTCATATACTGTAGAGCGTGTAAGTCATTCTTTCACATTCACAGGTCATCTTCATAAGTCTTACTATTATTCAGGGTTGTGTATAAAGTGAAGTAAAGAGACATTTAGAGTAGCGTGTGACATTGCCGGACCCTCAATCTTTGACAGACTGACAAAGCCCAATATCTAAAAATGAAAGCTGAGCTGTTTATGACAACTGGCGAATGAGCACGGGCAAACTTATCAATTTTATGACAGCTCTAAATCAGGTTGTTACAGAGAAATTTATCGTCCCATTCTTGCGCCGCTCGAAAGCGTTACAGAGGTTAGACAAAAGCGTGGCAAAATAATCATCTCAATAAGCCACGGAACATGACCTGTAAAATGATTAGGAATGGAATGACAGAAATATTCCAAGAGCTGCTGGAACGTCGTGAATTTACAGCTTTATTAGATTGTCTGTCTGGCCATCTCTACAGGCGCTTACCGATGATTTGAGGTGAACGGAGGGTAATGGGAAAACTTCAAATCTATTGGTCATATTTACTAAGGCTTCCAAAGGAGCAGAAAATGGTACAAGTGGTGTGTGTCCTTTAAATGAGTTTGGATTAATTCTACCATCTTGACATGATCATAGAAAATAACTATTTCACAAGCGAGAGGGAGTATAAAAGCAATGATTGAAATGTGCAAAAAAATTTGCTGGAACTTTTCAGAAAAAATGCTACGTGTATAGACACACAAGGTTTAGCTTCCATCTAAGCATGATTTATCTGCACTTACAACCAAATAAGTCATCAAATAGAGGGTGAAAACTGAATATTTACATGAAAGGCCATTCTTGGTCGAGAAAGACAGCATGATGGAATAGACAGTTATTTTGGTAACACAAGGATCCTGCCTTAGGAGAAATGAATCACATGGTGATTCAAGAGTCTGATCAGGGACAAGCATGCAACCACAGATGACTCACAATAAGTGATTATTCTCACAATGAAACAATCAGATAAACAAGATAAGATCCAATAAATCAATGTGAACTAAGCAGCAATCACAATTAAAAACTCTGTTACATATTATTAAAAGTTTCAAAAATGGAAAACAATAGCCATGAACCAGTGGTGATTTCTTTAAGACTGCAAGGGAAGCTCAGCTTCCTCTATAATGTAAAAAAATTAATGGTCAAATTATGTGCTATTGCATTAACATTTTATTGACTAAAAATGCGTTAGAAAACGTTAATCTCAAAGAAGAGTTTGTTCAGAATCAGTTAGATTCAGCAGGTCGGCTGAATGATTTTCTTCTCATACATTCCCGTAGCGTCGCAGTGCATTTCCCTGTTGAAGCCCAGCGTCCATTGACTTCAATGAGGCTACTGTGAAAGTTTTTTTTCAGTGCTTTGAAACTAGACAGTCATTGGATAAATGCTGCGATTATGTCCGAACCACGGACGCCCAGCGTCTCTGGGGGTGAATGAGGAGTGGGCTGGCCTGGACGCTGAGCTTCTGCGTGATGATTGGTCGGTTTGTCGAAAGATTGCATCTCCTTTTGACTGACAGCGATTTTGTACTATAATAAATCGCTGAAGCTATTCGCTGAAGCTAGTCCCATCGCGGATTTCTCAAGTTCAGTCTAAATAAAAATTGCTGCAACCTATTTCTTTATATTTGCTTGGCGAAATTGCTTGATTTTCATCATACATTTCACACAATTATACACCACATTCCTTGTTACACTTTTATTAAATGAGCTTCCCCTATTTGACAGACCGGTAGCCGCCACTGCCATGAACATGAAAAAGTAGCTTATATCATTTGTGCACTGTTTTTCAAGCACAAGAACAGTGTGGTGTGAGGAAGAAAAATAGTTTATGGTAAATCTCCCCTTCTTACCTCTTATTTCTCGAAATGCCGTAAAAATATTTGGTCACATGAAAATCAATGCTGCTTGCTTGCAAATGATCACATGACATATTTCCTGTAGAGGGTTTGAAGATCACAAATGTAAAAATAAGTAAATAAATATCTTAATTTAACTTTTCCTCAAAATCACAGTTTTGAGTAACACAAGTTTAGTGTGCGTAAGGACACTGATCTTTGACATTTATATATATTGACCTGGAACAGTCTTGAAACCTTAGTTCCTGTTCACATGCTCTTAAATGATCAGGACTAGTGAAAATACTTATAAATAGTAAGCGAAAATCCCTGGAAAATTATGGTATTGATATGCAAAAATGGCATATACGTATGACACACATGTTTTTGGTGTGCACATAATGCAGAGTTTTCACGTATTTGTGATGTGAAATTTATTGCGGAGCATATTATACGAATCCACCAAACAACCCTAATCCTACTCAGCGCTAAGCATTTACATGCCAAAGCCTATTTTTGAGTATCTATAAGAGTTTTTGTTTTTATTTGGCGTACTATCTATACAAATATTAGTGCATGTTTTGATAATAACAAAGTTACTCTTTCAGTCGAATCATTTCGATGTTACATATGGGAACTTGCCAGAGAGACCAAATGCCTTTAAGCTTTATACAAAAGGCCAATGAATATTGGCGTGCACTGATTGCGCTCAGGTGCACGTGAGTATAAGAGGGGCACCTGCAGACTTTCGCTTCAGAGCCGAAGCCGTTCTGAGCTACTTCAGGAGTCCCCCTCTGCGAGTTTGGAGACCAATACGAGGAAGAGTACTGCTTTAAAGAGATCCTGCTTTCCTGCCCTCTCGTCTGACAGCGTTTTATCCCGTGGATCCTGCGGGCTGCTAGCCTTTTTAAAGGCTCGATGTGCCAGTCATATTGCAAATACAGCGAGCAAAGACCTTTTTGCGTGCACTGAGCTGCCGTGTTAGGTCTTCCCTGGGCAAACGGGAGAAAGAGCAAATTTTTCCCACTGTTGGTGACGCGTTCTCCGGAATGTCGAGCCAATCGTGCAGAAGCGGGTGCAGGAGTTTCTTCACCTCTTCGGACGGGCATGATCGCTGTCTCGTGTGTCTGGGTCGAGGACACGCTGAGGCAGCTTTTGTGAATGTTCAATGCGGAATCGGTTTGGAGGTGCCGTGTGCGCCTTCAGCAAAATCTTCGTGGCTGGATGATTGGTTTCTGGGGGTTAGAGATGCGGCTCCGCTACGCTCTCTCCCAGTGCGATTCTCCCAGTGCCCAACCGGTGGCCCATCATCGAGCTGGCTGCGGGCGGGGGGCGCCGCCTGCTGATCAGGGGCCAGCCTTTAACACCCGGAGGGGCGAGAAGCATTCCTGACACAAGCCAGCGCGGGATCCAGGTAGGCAGGTAAACGCTGCTCAAAGCGGCCAGACTCACAGTCCCTGCCCCTGTCCCCCTATAGGCTGCCACACTGCTCGCATGGCGGTCATGGCGACACGGCAGGAAGCCCACATAGTGCTTCTCAGCCCCTCACGGTGGTTGATATGGACGGTACGCTTGGCTATGCGATTCAGTTCGCCAGGCGCCCGCACCGCAGCATTCACTACACTCAGTCCGTCCAAACAGCGATGCTGCCATTCTTGTGCGGAGGTTGTTGCCCTACTGGCAAAGGACATAATCGAGCCTGTCCCTCCAGCCCAGTTGTTGTCAGGGTTTTGCAGCCCTCATTCCATCATGCCCAGAAAGAGCAGTGGGTTGAGATTCATCCTGAACCACGAGCTTTGAACCAGTACCTTCCTAGTGAAGCAGCCGGTCATAAGACTCTCTCAGTAGCGCATGCTAAGCATGCAGCCGGAGCCAGGGTTGGTTCGCAGCCATCGACCTGAGGATGCATGCTTTTATGCCTCAATTGCTTCGATTGGTTTCGTTCGAGGGTCGAGCATATCAGTACAGCACCCTGTGGCCTGTCCCTCTCAAAAACTTTTCTCTCCCCGTTAAAGCGGCAGAGAGACATCCGCATCCTAACAGCTATCTCGGCGACTGGCTAATAATGGCTCACTCGCAGGATTTCTTGTACAAAGATGCGCAGGGACATAGTGCTTGGTCACTTTAGCCTTCAGGGTCTTCAGGTCGAGTAAAGAGTAAACTCTCCCCGGAAAATAAAAGAAAGGAGAAGAAATCTTTTTCTCGGTATGGAGCTGGACTCGATCACTCTGCCAGCCTCGCACCGAGCGTGCAGACCACACTAAACTGCCTAGATATGTCAGGCGCAAGACAGCGGCCCCTCTAAAAAGAGGCTCCTGGGGCATAAAGAAGCTCCTTGCCGCATGCAAATATGTTGCTGGGCTGATTCATATGAGACCGCTCGCCGTTGGTTACATGATCAGATCCTTAGATCAGCAGCACCATGGCACACTCCGATCTGGTGTTTTCCCGCAGTGTAGCCATCTATTGGCCGTACCCAAGCAGGTCGTTGTCAAGGACACGGGTGCCTCGTCCGCGGGCCGGGGTGCAGTACACAACATAAAAATGCGTTTGAGTTGTTAGCTGTGCAAGCACGGGCCAGTCCGCATGGACAACACAGTGGTTATCGCATACTGTGGAGTCAAGCGAAAAAAAGGAAAAAAAAGGTCGCTGCACACTGTTCATATTCCAGGGCTCTCAACTGACCCTCCCTGGAGAATATCGCCTCCACCCCCAGGTAGTCCAGCTGATATGGAGCACTCCGGCTATGCCAAGACACATTTCTTCGCCTTCCCCAAGTCTGCCCATTGCCTGCTGTTTTCCCTCGCTTGCACTTGCACAGCTGGTCTACGGGGCTTAAGTACGCCTTCCCCAGTGAGCCTCCTTGCACAGATGTGTAAGTTCAGGGAGGACGAGGAACAGATCCTCGTGGCAGCCCCTTCCTCAAATCTCCTGAAGGGAACTTCTCAGGGGATTGGGCACCTTGGCACCCGCATCCCACGAGATGCGACAGACTTCTCCGGCAGTTCAGTGCTGTCATAGAGATCATCTCCTAAGCGTGAAGCCCCCTCTATGAGGCTGGCTTACGCTCCGAGGTGAGTCTGATGTAGACTAATGCTCCTCTCACGAAAGAGAGGACCCTCAGAGATGCAAAAATTGCAGTTGTGCTTTCTTTCCTGAAAGAGAAGTTGAAGCGCAGACTGTCCCCTTCTTCTCTTAAAGTGTATGTCGTTGTCGCGCCCCTGGGTAAGCACCTACTCATCGTTCGGTTTCCTAGAGGTGCGCGTCGAGTTAATGAAAAAAGAAAAATCCCAAGACCACATCTCTCACCCTCTTGGGATCTTGCTGTCGCCCTACATGGCCTGCAGCATGCTCCCTTCGAGCCGCTTTAGGAAGCAGAGATAGAACAAAAATATCTGGTGCTGAAGGACAACGCTTTTCAGTGCGCTGGTCTCTACTAAAGAGGATAGGAGACCACAAATCGTCTCTGTCTACATAGAGTGCCTTGAGCTTGGTCCGGCTGAGAACCCAGCCAGCTTGTGCCCAGGGTTCCTACTGTGTGTTTAGGTAGGAACCCGCAAGCTCTGCCCCAGGAGGAGGCAGACCCAGCCTTGAGCTGCTTGTTCTGTACGCGCTCTGAGAAGGCGCCGCTACACTGACTTAACTGTGTGTAACCTGAGTCCTCCCTGCCCCGCAGTCGGACCTAGAGTGGAGTAGCTCCGGCTGTGCTCCCTCTGGGTCTCCTTAGCCCAGTAGGTGTGGCAACAAATCTCAATAATTCTACAGTCAGGCAGAAGGCAGTGTTTCCCTTCAATTATATCGATAATCTTATCGATATATTGTATTTCCTTATTCCACATGGGGGGGGGAGACAGTGATCGAGCCAGATGCCGAACCCTTGCCCTCGCCTAGGGTTCAAACCATTAGGATTCGGAGCCTGCCGTTCTCCCGGCTCGCCCCCCCCCCCCCAGACAGCACGCCAAATTTGCTTTTATTCTCTCTACTAATGAGAAATCATGAACTCGTGAAATGAGATTGGGGAGAAATGTGGGTTTTAACCTGTCCGGATGCAGCATAATTTTTTATATGCACACAAGTCGTTTTTTTGAAAAACTCCATCCCGTAGGAAAACACTGCTATTTTATATGGTGGCAGTTTTGTATTATTCATACGTTTTTTCTGTTTTCGTTTTTTTTAGACAAAGTACACATAGCCATAACTGGGATGAAAGTCACTGGGATTTTATGAAAACATACAAATTAGAGTGAATTCAAACAAGCAAGCCAAAGCCATCAATTCACAAAGACATAAAATAATTATGAATTGTCATGAGATTGTGGTGGATTTAAGTGTCATCAGAGAAATTTTAGTGACAACAAAATTTCTGTCTATTCCTTACACAAAAGTAGCTATTGTATGAATTCAGAACACAACAGAGCCTTATTATGATATGGGCATCATATTTATTTTACAGTATTTCTTATTCAGCAACATTAAACATTCTACTTAACATCTCCTTTTATTTTCAGTAGAAGAAAGAATAATAAATTAAGAATAAAGGGCCTCCACACTGACAGCAACTTCACCATTAAAGTGACCAAAAGTCATTCAATAAGAGCTGCCAAATGTGTGTAACATAAATTACCATTGGCAATTCACTAAAGGTGAGCACACAAAGTTAAACAGAAACATCAAACAATGAGCAGAGATCACACAAGGCTACAAAGAAAAGAATGTTATAATTTGCTTAGTTGAGAGGAAATTAGCAGGGATGTTACTGATTCATGTGACGGGTTCAAATCATGTGCAGCTGGACAGCTGCAATTGTCTCATTCTGACTACAGTAACACCCATATTAAAGGATGTCATGGGCTCAGGGGTGTAAATTTGGCACAAATGCTTCACAGCCCACAAATGAATAATTAAGAAGCAATAAATCAAGACTCGATTGGCATAATGAGCACACGGCTCTGAAGAGGCATGCCATCTGAGTCTCAAGAACGAAAGAATTCTTACATGGCAAGTGCATTTTAAAACTCAAATATGTAAGGACTAATTGTTGTCTTGCTATTACAGAAGTAAATAATATTTTAAAATAGAATTAAATAAAAAATAATAATAAGTAATGTATTTTTTTTTTTAAATAACGGGTGTGTACTGGTTGTTCGGATATACAAATCAAACAACAATTCTGATAAAAACTTTCCTCCGGGTGCATTTATTTATACCAAAAAGCGGGATTCCAAGGTTATTCTGTCCAAATGAATAACATTAATGCATTCATAAGAAGGTCTAAAGGTGAAACAGAGGTAGACTGCAAACCCAAATCTCAATTTTAAAACATGCAGAGAACTATATTTTATTTATAAAATGAACTGACTTTACAACCTGATTTTATGATTATGGCTAACTGTTTCCCCAGGTACTTAAATGGCATTCAACAGATACAATTACATTCCTCTAATGAGGAAAAAACTGAATGTTGTTAAAAAGCTGCCTCAGATACGTTAGTAGAACAAGCTCCATATCTGAACATGGATGTCCTCCACTCATAGACTTTATTAACCTTTCCATGCATGTCAGAGTAATATGTGCGGCACGGACGACACGTTGGCATTTGTATTGGCCATATAGAGACGCCTCCTCTAAATGCCACAGCTAATGAAGCCTCCAACTGATGGCAGTGAGGTTCACAGATAATAACCCACAAGCCCACTGAGGGTAAAAACCTCTGTGTGTGCATGTGTGTGTGCTCGTTCTTGTAGAGGTTACTAGGTTGCACTTCTGCTACAAGATGAATGCTAAGGAGTTAGCCTATTTTTGAATTTCTTCCTTATACATTTCCTGATCTAATGACAGAGGTCTCACTTAGAGCTTCCCAGGTTCATCTCACAATCTTTGAAACCAAGTCATTAGCTGCATCTTTACAGAAAAAAAACCTTATAGATCATTAGAAACATGTAGTGATGATACAACAAAAGATAAAACAGCTAAAAAGTCAAAAGTTTGTCAATATGTTAATAAATAATTACTAAAGTTTGAAAGAGAAGCTTTACTAGATCTAAAACCTTAACAATTTGAGTAGAAAGTTACAGTGGTAATTTAGTGTAGTTTTTTTTTTTTTTTTTTTACCCTACAGCTCCAAACACTCATCATCAGAACAAATCGCTCTCCAGTTGAAAACCATGATTTAAGAGATCATTTAAATATCACAGGGTTACAATTTGAAATGCTCAACACGTGTTAGCGTTAGCATGAGATGATTATGAATACCGCCTCTCCTTTGAAAAGGATCGATCAAATTCACAGCCCCTACAGTCTCTAAGAGTACCTATCAGACTGTCATTTCATATCTCTATGACATATTGATTGCAGCCAGAAGGAGTGGAGGTGTATAGTCTGAAGATGCGATTTGAAATTAGGTGTTCAATAGTTGGAACCTTTAGCCCCATGCAAACAAGCAACATAACATCTGAACCATGCAATTAAAGGGATAATTTATCCTACCGAAAATGTAAATGATGTAAATTAACCTTTCTTTAATGGAACAAAAAAGGAGATGTTTAGTAGAATGTTCAAACTGCAAATCTATTCAATTAGAGTGGATCTGGGATTGTGGTAACATTTTAGAATAGGAAACACTTACTGACTATTAACTATGACTTTTCCCTCAATAAATTTCTAATTTGCTGCTTATTGATAGTTAGTAGTGATGTTTAGACTGCTGGATAAAGTTTTTTGGTCAGTATTTTAATGGATCAAGTCTTGCAACCAGCTCACTTCCTGAGATATGCTACAAATGGTATGCCCTAGAGCATAGCTAGAAAATCCCTCTAAAAGAGGTTTGCCCTGTAGTAAGTAGTTCTACTGTGAGTAACTTGCTTAAAAATATATAACCAGAAAATATGCCCAGAATACACAATGAGCAGTTGAAGTTTGGCTTATTTTAATAGCTTGGAAATTGTATCTAAAAGCATGTTAGCTCCAACCCCTAAAAAAGAAACATTTGACGTGTTTTGTTGCATTTATTACGTCTTATCTATAGTCCTATAAATCTGCCTCCTTAATGAGGGCTATGCATTGAGAAGGCCCTGGAACACTCTTTGAATTAACGTTGGAGAACCATTATTTTGCTTTACAACAAAATAAGGGCCATAATGAGGCAATTGTCTGGAGGCAGTATAAATTTAGACTTCAAGACCCATTCTCACCAAGAACGATAACTATAAAGAAAATCATAATTATTATTTTTGTGTCACCAATAGAATTAATATTCCATTTATTCTAAATGCACGGTGCATTTTATTGTCCATCAGCTGGGAAAAAAGACCTAGTCAACAAATACAGTTATTGCATTGATTATTATTAAGTTATTGTTATACTTAACCTTTCTTGTGTGAACAGGCCTTTAATACAAAGCAGTATATTTTAGTGGTTTCCTTACCAGCATAGAGTTGTCTGATCACTGTATCAGTATGGAGCACATGGCCATGTTTTCATTAACTCCACAGGGGAATGACTGTCTCAAATATTTTCATTTATCCTCAGCTGTTATCCAAAATGCGTCTAGCTTAGCTGGACCATTCACATCAGTGTCACTAGAATTTGAGACATTGCGCTGCACTTTAAGAAGCAATTTCATGAAATATTGAAGGTTATCTTTGGAGAAGTTTATCTTGATCTTTTGAGATACGTGAGGCTACTCTGAAGTTCAGAAAAAAATGTGTCTTCTACTTGAGCTACTCCCGTTAGTTTTCTGGTCAGTACATAACACAAATGTTCTACTTTACGCTTAATTGGGCTGGAAAAAGAAGTTGGTGATTTAAGTGAAAAATGGGACGAATGTTTAACACTGTCAGTAATTAAATATTTGGTGTTACGTACTGTAATTCACCATCTTTGATATTAACTTTACTGTTTATTATCACATTTTAATATTCATTTAACAAACGATTAACTTTAACTTTTACCTCAATAAATTCCAAATCTGCTGCTTATTAATAGTTATTAATAGTTAGTAGTCATTAAGTTTAGGTAGTGGGTAGGATTATGGAATATGGTCAAGGTAATTTTTCCTAAACCATAATTCTGCCTCCGAAAATAGCATTACTGGTCAATATGTCAATAAAAGGCATGTTTAAAAGCAGCTAGTTAATGGTAAGAACTGATCCCTTTACTAAAGTGTTAGCATTCAAGTCATACCTTTTATTAAATACCAAACACTGATTGTATGAACATATGGAAAGACACTTGCATATACATCAAGATTTGATGTGTATGCACGCATGTAAAGACAAACGTTGATATGCACAAAGAGTGTGCAGAAATTCTAACATACACAGTGTAACAGATGTACACTCACACATCTCATACAGCATCAAACATGATGCAAATGGAAGGGAACAACATTCTGCAATTAGATGTGTTCTCTTAGATTTACTACACAGGGAGAGAGAGACAGAAAGTTACTGACAGTACAGCCAGAAGTGAGCACTGCGCATTTGACATTTGATTGTGTTTGTGTATGAAAGAGCTGCAGTCGGGCCACAGTGGCTGCTCAGAGCAACTGGAGTGGATCCGAGCTCCCGTCGGATTTACTGACCAACATAAAAACATACGTCTCTGTGTCCTACAAAAAAGTAGCGATTTTTACTCTGAATGAAATAAGAAAACTTTGTTATTATAATGTTTCAGCATGAAAAAAATATTACACTAGCTTGGAGGGGAAGGGTACTTGATATTTCCACTTGTTACTACAAACCGATATGGGGAAAAAAGACTCTGCATACTGTTTATATTGGACAGTATGTCAAGAAAGCCCTGGTGGAATACTATTTATGGTAGATCTTCAAAGTACGCATTCATGCATGTTTTAGGGCTAATTTTAACCCAGCACCCTTTGCACTGCACGAGAAGATTGGTTTGCGATTGATTTCAAGGTGCCATTTTAAGGTATGATATGTTGTGTGTTGTGCTGTACTGTAGTATTACCAATAGTCAGTTAGCAGTTTACCAGTGATACTGTCACACCGTCTCAGTCATCAGTTCCAGAATCAGCGATCACAAATAACACTCAACCATCAGTCACTCATTCTCATTCAAACTTACCTGATGCAAAATCAGCCATCAACGCAAACACGCAGCCACTGGTGAACCGCTTATCACCTGACTATTGACACCTGTTGGAAATCAGCGGTACCGCTTTAAAAGCATGCTCAGCCAAACAATCGTTGGCTATAAAGAATAAGAAGGTTCCAAAAAAAAATCATTAGTTAAAAGAATTTTTCTCACTGGCTACATAGAACAAAAAAAATATACATGGAGAACAATGTATACAATGTAACAAAATATACAAAGAAAAAAATTTGAAAGAGAGAGAGAGAGAGAAATTTATGCCACTTAATTACATCACAATGTTACATATAACATTCAAATTCATGTCATTTTACAAAAATTAAACCTGTTCTTTTAAAATTTCTATTCATCAGAGAATGAAAAAAGAAGCACAATTCCACAAAAAAATATAAATAAATAAATAAATAAAATAATAAAATAATAAATAAATTAAAATTATTATGACAAATATTCAAAATTCAGCTTTGCCATTACAGTAGGAAATTATTTTAGAAAATATATTCATTTTTAACTTTTTTTTTTTGTAACACCATTAAACAATACTGTATCTTGGATCAAATAAGTGACACCTATACCAACGCTCTTTGATTTTTTTTTTTTGTCTAAATGGTTCCACAATAAACATTTAATGCCCAAAGAAAGTTTCACAAAAGGTTCTTTGTGGCAAAAGAAGGTTTTTTAAAATAGTCTCACAACAAATCCATATGTATTTTATGAGGTGGCTAATTCACATAAATTCGTGCAATCTCCCTTGTACAATTTTGTACTATTTGTCTGAACCCCAGTGACAGGTAGTTTTAGGGTCGTTATGTGTAGGTCATTCATACAAATATATACAAATATTCAAATCCTTTAAATTTGTATGTATTAGCCACATCGTAAGAAATGTTTAAATTGCCATGAGATCGGTCTGGTTCTTCAGATTATAAAAACATATACTGTAATATAAAAAGAAGGAGATGGTTCTTTGTGACCAAACTTTTGACTGAATGGTTCTTTGTGGAACCAAAAATGGCATTGCTGCGAAGAACATTTTAAGCAACTTTAAGCCACAAATGTTTGAACAATATAGTTTTTTATCACTGTAACAGGACTTTGACTGATTCTGACTTACTAATTAAATCAGTATATCAGTTTTGAATCAATTATTCATTGGTGTGATTTTGAGGCGCTTACCTGCATGATGCCAATTAAAGGAAGTGTTCGTGGTTCACACTCACCTGTCTTCATTACAGTGTTCGACTATATTGAGATGCCACAGATGTCTCAACAAGGTGTCTCAAAGGTCAATGCTCCATGATCTGCAAGAAACCAACTTTCTGTTGCTGTGGTAATAAGGAGTGAAGTGTGTGTGTAAAAGAGAGAGTGAGAGAACAGTAAGTGCTCAGGGAAACCTGGCAGAGTGGCCCGTTGCCAGGACCCCATCACCACCTACAATTTTTTAAACCAGCTCTTCTATATTTCACAGCTTCATGCAAGACTGCGTTTAGACAGGATGCTACTGTTGGCATCTCAAGCATCTTTGTACACAGCCACTTGAGCTTTCATGGACGCCTTTTTCTGGCAGTGAAAGACGCCCTGTAAAGTGTCATGTATAGAGCTGACAGCTGAACCTGCCATCATACCAACTGAATGTCAGCAAAGCACAAGCGTCAGTTCAAAACAGTATATGCTTCTGTGTAGGATCCATATGGCTTCAAACAGATGTTTTCCCTCAGGACACAAAATGTCTATAATGTGTTGAAAAGTTCTTGCACCGTCAGTTTTAGTTTTTCAAGGACTGTGGCTTGCTGCTCAAGGAATACGTGCATAAACGTGTGCATGTGTGTGATCTTCAACTTCAACATAAGCAACACATCTGTCGCATCAAATTAAAAAACTTCACTTTCATTTATTTTTAATAGAAAATTGGAACATTTAGGCCTCTGGTGGGAATAGAATCTATGTGTAAAAGGAAAGTCTGCCACCTTCCATCAGAACCCCCCAGAATCCTCTTAATTAACCTTTAATTTACAATTAACTTATTGCTTATATAAATAACCTCAGAATAAAGTTCTTTATGCTGCAAACCATGTGGTTGCTAGGAGCAGTTATTTGCTGGCCAAGCCAGGTCAAAAGCCACTACCTTGTCTATATTATATTCTGATCTCTAGATTTTATATAACTCTGGCCATTATTTTTAAGTACTGTGAGAAATTGTCTTCCGGATTTATAATTTGCAAAGGAAAAATAAATGTTATTTCCTATGGCTTTAAAAGCAATATTTGTATATCAGTCTAATCAAATGAGTCAAGAAGTTATGAGTCAAGCGCTTATTATGATATAGTTCGTTCATCACACTAAAAAATGAATGCCAGTCTGAGTGCATTGCATTGTGGGTTGCAGTATCTCATACAGTGTGCTCTAGTTACCATTGTCAAATGTAGTAGGTTTTCATTGTATTTCAGGCAACAGGAGGGCAGAAACAATTTTACAAATTAAAATGTACTTTCATTTTAGGGTTTTCTATCATTTGCAGTTGAAAGTATCTGTGGCAACTAGGAAGAAACTACTTCCTATGCCCATGCAGAAAGTTCACAAACTGCACACAAGTATACATACAGTACTGCAGAAATTAGAAACAGCACTTCTGATTACCGCCTTTGAAGAATTTGTCCTTTCCTCACGAGTTCCATGAAACAAAAGTCACAACACTCAAAAGCTTTGAGAAAAGCTAAAATGGCATTTTATTTTCTGCAAAATTATTTTGTCTAATATTGTCTAATATTGTTAACAATATTATTTGTAGGTGGTAATATTTGTAGTGTAGGTGGCACATTATTTTCAAATGCAAGAGCATTAACCTTTGTACATACAACAACCAACATTAAAAATATTGCCACATTATATTTTATTTGTTACAAATAAAACTAAACACTTTAACACCATAATTAATAGACATTTCTCTTTAAAAGTGTCAAGAAATGTGGATTGTAATATCATTTTGCGGAAATGTCACCACAGGCATGCTTTTCCAGTGAGTTGTGAGTCATCTTTGATACATTCTATATTAGCAAGCCCTAGCAAACAAATTACTTTTTTTAAATTCATTTGTCAGTTTGGGTAATTTGACAGTGGGAAACCTGTTGAATTTGTTGCCTATTTGCATATGGATAATGAAATATATGGGTAATGTTCATATTTTGGTTTTGGCAGTCTTCAACAACAGGTTGACATGCATGCAAGGTCAAAAGATACTTTCATTGTCTTATAATATGCACTTATTTTTATGTGGCCCATGGTCGTAAGAAAACAGCACAGGAAACAGAAAACTATCCTTTAGGGATTTATTCTGATGGCTGTCTCTCAGAAGGACAGCAATCAATGAGAGTAAGTACCGATGAACAAAAATGAAGTGAATCTTATGTCTCTGTTGTGCTTATTTGACCCAAAATCAAAAGGTTAAGTACTGATTTCAACAACTGATAAGTTCAGTCCCAGAAGGGTAAAAACTTCAAAAAGATTCCAAGTTCAAATACAAGAAAATTCTGTCTTTCTGAATTTTTATACAGATAAAATGAAATAAAGCAAAATGAAATGAAATACAGTTAAGGCTATTATTTGATAACAGAACCCTGTAGTTGAAACCCTACGACCAATTTATGTTTTGTTAATTTTGTCCGCTCTGGTGATTGACTGTCCTGCAAAGTTTAACCTATGGGGCACCCAAAAATGATGCACATTTTTTGTTGCAGACGCACACACAAGTGTGGTCCCTAACACACCTGTGACGCAAGCTCCATTAGTTCCGTCGGTAATGAGCTGGATCGGCGTCCCAGTCCGTCAGGGTTGGTTTGTGATCACAGCCGCCGCAAGCTCTGGCAGAAAGCAGAGTTGGAAGTGAGACGGAGAGACCTGTGCTGCTACACTGCTTCAAAGCCCAGGCCTGGAGTCGAGTGACGTCCTCCTGCTGCGCCCGCACACCAGGGCCACTATTAGCTTTTCAACTCACTGATCCCCCACAGCAGCAGGTATTACAGAGCAAATATCGTCAGTCCTACCTCTCAGCTGTGTCTTTCTGCCTCTCTCTCATGTTATTTCAGCCGCCACCTGTTGTTCAGGTTTTGTAGAAAGAAGCATTATAATTCCTGATATGTAGCAACTTTTTTGTATGGTACTGTATCATTTAAGAAATCATATCTACAAAAAAGTATACCAAACTTTTAGAATTACACTCTGGACAGACTTTTGAAATTATATATTGGGGAAATGTAAGCAGAAGTAGTGTACTGATCTGTATATTATCTAAATATTATCCTTTATATATTACATATATTGTGTACTGCAGGAATGACCCCAGAAAATGCTATGAAGTTAAATAGTTAATGGTTATAATATAACTTAGAATTTGGTCATTAGAATGTTTTGTAGCACTCTTAGTTTGGGCACAATCAACCCTATTATTCTGTATGATACGCATGACAAAATGTGTAAATAGGGTGAAGAAATTTATCTTTTATATACTTAAGTACCTCTCCAGAGCTGCAATTTATGAAATTAAACATGCTTATATTAAATTATTAATATAATTAATAATATATTAATTTAGTAAAAGCATAAGATCTGGTTAAAAGTAAAAATATATACAGTTGTATATATACTGTATATATACAAATATGCAACAAAGCTACAGTTTTACAAATAACTATAGGGTGGGGTTTGAATGGAAAGATTAGAGTGAATAGATGGGGTGGGGGTTGTTTAAATGAAATAAGGAATGAATCAAATAAAAAGTGGATAGATAGATAGATAGATAGATAGATAGATAGATAGATAGATAGATAGATAGATAGATAGATAGATAGATAGA
>JAUCNO010001091.1:2022031-2032521 GCA_032353835.1 Enteromius viviparus | reverse complement strand
ATAGATAGATAGATAGATAGATAGATAGATAGATAGATAGATAGATAGATAGATAGATAGATAGATAGATAGATGTTTATTTGATTAGACGCATGGCTGTTTAAATGCTAAATTTGTAAATTAATAGGTGAGGTTTAAAAAAAACAGTTGTTGAAATATACAGTATGAATGGACAGGTAGGTGGGGGAATGAGTAAATTAATATAGAAGATGAATAAATGAATTACATAATGAGCAAATGAAAAACTAGGGTGGGTGGTTGGATGAAGAAGTATATGAATGCACGAGTGGCAAGAAAAGATTGAATGATTTGGAGATGGATGGATCGATGGATGGACATATGAAATAAACATTACTGGATCAAAGCTGTAATGTATAACGTGGTGTGCTCCTGGTAGAGACGTATGGGATTGAAGTATCCTGCTCTATATTAAACCCTCACTCCGTCCAACTGAATTCTGCTCTGGTCTGGCCGGCTCTCAGCCGTTTCCTTGGTGAGAGGCTTTGAAGTCGCGAGGCACTAATTTGTTTTGCCCTGAGCTCAGCCAGACGGAGCTTTCTTTAGGTGTCTGCTAGAGCTTTCAGAGGAAGAAGTCAATTCAGCAAAGATGTGTTTTACTGAGACAAGGGCACGCACAAGGACATGCCTTTGTCTCAAGCACATGTGTGCATCCATATATGTGCATTGTGTCATACAATCACACATGAACCCATTCCCCAAGGTGGACATGTCTGAAACAACGAGAGTGGCATTACGAGGTGTTTTGAGCAGATTGTGATGATGGCAGGATAATTGAATGATATTCAGTGTCATCTGTTCTTGTATTTATTGACTCTATGTATTGAGGAACTAGGTTTGTATGTGCATGAGTATGGATTGAATGCTGTGGCAGGAGAGAAGTTATTTAGAACACACCAAAAGACTTGAAACATGTAGAAGGGATACCCGGTCCTTGTGGCCATGTCTTAGGTTTGTGTAAAAATGAAACCAAAAGGTTTTTTTTTTTTCAAAAACAAAAGACTTTTTCTTAGCCTGACTTCTGCGACTATAAAGCTCATAGGAGCTTAGTCTGGCCAAGCTACCTTACTACCCACCTTCCTGGAGGCGGGCTTAACCCCCTGGGGTCAACAAATGCATACATGTTAATATGTTGTAATATGACACAACTACAAAGCAGACAAGGTGACAATTATATGTAATTCCTAGATATCCAGGCTTACATCAGATTTGTTGAGTTGTTGTTGTTTTTTTTCTCAATGTGAATGTAATTTTAATTAAACAAGTTTTAGTGTATGATTCATTATGCATTAACACTTTCAGAAGTTTCATTATGCTTGAAATTGTTTAACGGCATGATTAAATACATTTGATTAAAAAGAAAAGAAATAAAAAATTAACACTGAAATAAAAACATTTTCGTCTTCATTATCTCTATATGTCTTTTTTAAGATCTACTTGGGCATTATGTATTATTACCTTAACTATTATTAACTTTTTTTCCAGCTGTTTCTTTTTTTCTTTTTTTTTTAGTCTTTTGTTACAGCTTAATTGTTAATTTAAGTACTAATAGTAATAGTAATATTATTTAACTACATGTATTTAACATATAGTAAGGTGAAGGTTAGGTTAGGCTTAGGGTTACTTTTATATAAATATGCATATTGTTATAATTACATTGTTATTACATTGTTATTATAAACTTTTAAATAAACTTTTGAGTTACCAGTGCCATTTAAGAAATTTGCAGTATTGTAATATATATTGCATTGATTTATTTATTCATTTATTTATTACCATGCAAAATTTGTAAATACAGTAGTACAGGTCTAGTCATTTGATCGCACCCTGCTCCATGTAAAATAAATTAAACAAAAATGTGCTACTGATATAATATGAGTCCTTATTTAATTGTACTTTACTTTAAAAACAATTTCAAAAGTACATTCTAACTTTTTAATTAGGGAAAAACCACTGTGTGCACCTTTAGAATTCACCTTTTCATAATGTAAAAGCACCCAATGCTGTTCTACAGAAATGAACGTTCATTAAACATTCTGACATTCTTTTCTAAATAGTAATTGTTTCATTTCAGATGTCTGTAAGTTCATGTTGAGTGGTATGCTATTGTGTCAGACACTGCTCTCTGGGAACAATTAGTGGATTTCAGAAAGCCCAGTTAATGAAGTCTGTTAGTGGGCAGAACTGTGTGTTTTCAGGTTCAATGAGAACTCAGAGCTTCATCAGGCACACAACCTTTGACCTCCTGCAGTCAAATGCACTTGTTTGTTCCAGAGTTTGACTCCAACTGCAGTTTGGCTTGCATCAGAAATTGAAATGAGGCTTTAAAGCATATTCAGACAGACCCTGTTCCTAAAATAGCTTCCCTCTCTCAATAAACCACACCTCCCTCCTTTTCTCTCTCTCCGCTCAATCTCACTGGATATTAGTGTGTTTCAGGAACATGTCTGAACCGCAAAAATTGCATCTGTTCTGTCTTTTAAGGTCTATTTGGCAGTAATTCATGATCAACACATATGCAGGCCAATAGACTTCACATCGAGAGTCAGCAGCTGTTGCCATGGCGATTACATCACACAGCTGTAATGCCCTGCATGAGTTATACAGCAAATACATCGACACCCCAAGAGCTTCTCCTCGTAATATATATGATGAACATCATGTGCGCCATTGTACCTTTGAAGGATAACCTCATGAAACCTGTCAAGAATATAATTTTTCACCTCAGTATTCAGAGAAATGCAAAACTACATTGTAATTGCTTATAGAAAATAAAGTCTGTTTTTGAAGCAGTAGAATTTTCATTATTGTAATGTATTATAATGTAAAGTAAAAATAATAAAATAATATGGATTAAAAGAAGTGGTAATATGGAAAATGTATGAATACATTATTTCCGTTTCAGTTTTATTTATACATTATAATAATGTTTGTTGAACTGAGTTTGATTTAGTAATTTGGGGGAAAATATGTATTATTTAAATTACATTTTTTTAATTGTATATTTTATTTATACATTATGGTAATATATGTGTTGGTTTAGTTTATGCTGGCTTTCTCTCTCTGTAAAGACACCTTATATATTAAGCGCATTTAAATATTGAATAACATTAATACAATAATGTAAATTTAATTTTATACATATTGTATATGTACTTTAAAGTTGCGAATGGATTTAGAGCCTGGTTTAGGGTTACTTGCATGTATTTATGCATCTTTTACTCTAATTACTGCAAGTACATGTAACATTTGAAAAATATGCATGTACAGAATAAGAACACTGTACGAAATGCTTCATTTTAGTCCTGTGACCTGTGTGGGACCTGTGAAGTTAATAACAAATATATTTAAAAATATCTGTGACTGAGAAAAAAATACAAATCTGGATGTAAGATACAGCAGTACTTACTTTGTTAATTTTATTTAATTTTACTTTATTAGCGGGGGGATATACTGTATAATTGTAAAATAATGCAAGAATATTATATAATGTAAAACAAGTATAAAATATCATTTACTTTCTTCAAACAAAATATAATTTCTCATTTCTTTCTTTTGATCATCGGGTAAAATGTGACTCGATCATGTTTTTGTGAAATGCACTTCTCAGAATAGCAGAAATGAACAATGTTCATTCAGAACTGCTTAGTTATGTATCTGGAGCAGAGACGGTTTGCTATGGGGGCTTGTAATCGCGTAAGCACACAAAAGCAAACAATTCATCTCTCATCTCTAATGACAGAGCTCTCTCAGAAACTGTCAGCCATGTCTGGGAAGTCTCTAGATAGTAAAGCATCCTCTTGGATTAAAATGCTGACTGATTTTAGCCCTGAGCATCATGCAGGCAGAAGGACAAGATCGTGCTGTAGTGCATGTCACCCAGAGGTGCTCGGAGCGCCTGATATGTCTCTAATGATGCTGTCACACAAAGTATGGGCTGCACTTGTTATGTCGCATATTAAACCCTAGCGTGAGACCTACAACTCAAGACCGGGCTGTTCCAAAGCAACACTGACTCATTTCAATGATTCTGGAGGTCACATATAGGGTTGATGTGCGCTGCCGTTTCATAACAGATCAAGATTTCCATGTACTGCCGCCCACTCTGATGTTTGGAGTGATGGTTCATAAATAGCATGCGGGGAATGAGGCACAGTGGCGGTTTGAGCGGCCACTGTCTCTCCACATTCAGCAGATGGTTAGATCCACTTCTGTCAGATTTGGATGAGGGACCGCAGGGCTGGTGCTGCTCTGGGACTGATCCATGAATATGAGCGTTTGGCTCTGTTGGCTGGGGCGTCTATAGCTGCCGTCACGCACAGACACACACAGTCCACATACATTGCCAGCTGTCTGCCTACAGTAACAATGAGCGAATGCCACCTACAGAAATGTTGACAGAACTAATATGTTACACTCTTTTAAATGGTGTAATATTGCAAATTTTTTGCTTTAATGCCTTCAAAACAGGTTATAATTTTAATCCAGGTCATATTTCGCACCAAAATGAGATGGGTCCAATCAGACACAGTTATGTTTTTTGTAAACATAATGTTGCAACCGTGCTAAAAATCATATTTTAATGGTTACTATGTATGTTTTATAGCAATGTCCTACAGTATTATGACATCTACTCAGTATACGATACATCATGGCATCTTGTTTGTTACTGTTTAAATATTAAATTGCCTAATACTGTCATTGTAAACACTGTATTATTGATAATACAACTGAGTGTAATGTTAGTTTCTGTAATCTGTGTGAGTGATGCTCATATTTCAGATTTCTACAGCAGCTCTTTATTAGTCTTGCAACACACACACACAAACATGAACATATTTTATATTCCTTTAAAATAAATGCAAATCTGCAATAACAATAACCAACACTGCTTTACCAAGAAACCTTCATATTAATATATTTATGAATAATGGCACAGATATAGGCGCAATGTGTGTGTCAAGCTCCACAAATAAATTATAAAAAAAAAATACAGATTTTATGAAATTGTACATATGCATTATACTAACGTCTTCTGGCCTTGCCTCCTAAAAAGGAATTTATGTTTCTATATATTCAACACAATCTTACAACCAATTTGTATGTATTTTATGAGTTGTCAAATTCATGCTAATTTGTCTAAACCCCAGCGACGGGTATAGGGGCAGGGTTGGTTAATACGTACGATTTAGCAAAAATTGCTAAAGTGAGGTCGTACAAAAATGTACATATGACCCATCTCATAAAATATGTACAAATTGCAGTGAGATTGGGCTCATGTATTTGTGTCCCCAAGTTTTGACATGGTCTCATAACCAATTTTGAGTTTGAATATAAGGAAACATGAAAAAGTATTAAATTAATGGTTTGTGAATCATTGTATGGCTTCAGAAAACTTGCAGAGAAATACAGGACATGAGTCATGCTTTATGTTCTTTTTACAGCTTTTGAACCATTCACTGTTATTGTATAAAAAAGAACAGTGTGAGAAGTCAATGAATCATTAAACATGTCTGTTCTGGTTCACTATCAGTTAAATGTAAGTATATAGAAGACATGAGTCACTCTTAAAATGCAACACTGCCAAATCAGTATGAAATGCGCAACACAATAAAGTTTGAAGCAATGACTCAGCAGAGCAAACATGCTGTGTAAGTTTCCCCAAATATCTCGACTGAATCTGTGAGGTCTAACAAGCTTCCGTTTATCGTACACTATATCCTTTTCAGGCTTGTAGCGAGGGAGGGTTAAAGAGTCAAATAAAACATCAAAATCAATTAAGTTAAACCCAGTTGTACAAATCTGAGATTTTGGAGACCCATGATGTACTGAACAGAGATAGAATGAAGAATAGCCTTCCATAAATATCACTAAAAGGGTCTTACATTATCTATAAGTACATTAACTCTGACTCCATCCATTGCCCCATTAGTGCTGCTGGGTCACGCATCGTCATATCATGAAGACGCCATATCACGGAGACCGCTGAGAAATGCAAATCTGTAATCTAATGAGCTCTATTAGTATTCGTAGCCTGTAGAGGTGCCACAATCTTAAGCTCAAACATAAGGGATCTTATTAAACAGATGAGATGTTTGAAATGAAACCATTGTGAGATGATATTCACTTTTCCATCATAATTGGTGTTATTGAATCATAATGAACATCATGTCGCATTGAAATGGAGATGTATAACGAGATTTTAACAGAAATGAAGAAAAACGTCGCATTTATTCAGATTTTTTACGACAACAAATGAACATGCCCATTCGGCATAGGACAAAGTGAGGGCAAAAGTAACTCTATAGCCTTGACACACGTCCCATTTTAAGTGGCGTCTCAGAGGGGCATTCATTACCCAAACAATCTGTCCCTGCTGCTTAACTACTGCTGGCTATTTGTGCTATAACAATTTTCTGCCGTTTCCTGTAAAGGTCACAAACAACATCTGCCACCGAAAACAACGTCCGTCTAGACTGAAATGCCACCGGGGACTTAGAAAAGAAATAAATCGCTGTGATTAACTCTGAATGATTTTAACAGAGTGCTTAGTGAATAAAGTCAACATACTCTCTAGCTTTGAAAGTAAATGTAACAGTACAGGAGAACAAGTGTCAATGGGTCAAAGTAGTGACTCAACTTACACTACCACAGTATAGAAAATGCCACTAGTCATTTCTTTTTTTTTTTCTATACTTCTTCTTTTTTTTTCTCGGTAGGCTACAAGTCTTTAAAATACCTTTAAAAAAATAATGCATAAAAAAAAAAAAAATCTGTAGAAGGGCAATTGAACTGCTAAAACTGCGTCGGATTGCGCCACTCGCGTCCAGTGTAGACATGGTGCAAGTTTTTTTAATTGGTTATGTTGTAGCCCTACTTGAATGAAATATCTGTATTGACTGCATGATCATATCCTTGTATTATATACTGTCATGCAAGTCACCAAGTAAAGCTTGGCGAGCAGCGCAATGAGTAAAACTAAAAATACCTTTATATATGCAATTATTCTAAATGCAACATTTATGACATTACAGCCATTGAGAGACTAGATGGAATATTTATACTTAAAATTAATTTGTGACGGTATAAAACCTTATTACCCTAAAAATAATCTACAGAAAGAAAGAAAGAAAGAAAGAAAGAAAGAAGGAAGGAACGAAGAAAGAGGGGTTAGGGGCTGTCAAATATACACATAAAATACATCTTTAAGTGTTATAGGCAAATTAATAATGCCTTATTTTCTTATATTTAGAATTTTTGTAAAGCGTTTCCACTTCATTTTTAAAGTTGGGATTTATGGGCATAATCTTCTAGGAAATGGAAGAAAGAATCCTGTCTTCCCAGGATGTCTAGGTCACACATCATCACACGTCAGTGTCTGCTCTGTGTCCATTAATCACCTCAGTTTGACTTGCGTGAGCGCTGTTAGCTTAGCCACATTAAACACTGACATTAAAAAAACGTCCCTTGGGATGACTTAAACAAAAACCTGCTGACAAAAGGTTTTTACATGGCAACTAAATGAATCTAAAAATCCATACTTCATGACCCCAATCCTTTCAATACCTCTTTGGCATTTATTGCAGGCAGGACCAATTGGGGCTTTTTTAGATGAGAACATCTATATTAATCTCCAATTATACATTGACAGCTAGTGATGACGACATGTTTTACAATAACAAGAGAACAAGAGGTATAATTCTTCAACATGTGCATAGAGCTACAGACAATGGAGTTGCCTTTACACTTGTTGAATTACAGTAAGACATAAAATAAATAAGTAAAATATGGACCCATACACACTACTGTGCAAAATGTGGGTCAGTACGATTTATTTGATTTATTATTAAGGTTTATGGTAACATTTCAGAATAGGGGTCCAGAATAACGCATTAGTTAAGCATTAATCAATGGTTAATTTGTTCACAATTAAGCATTGGTTTAGCAAAAACACACTAGTAATTAATGATTAACATTTTAAGAGCCCGAATTATGCATTAGTTAAGCACAAATAAACTAGTAATTTATGATTAACAATTATGCATCAGGTAAGCATGAACATGTATTTTACTAATGATTATCTGTACATATAGTACGGGCATATTAGCCATTATTTACAATTCATTAGTCATTTTAAAGACTATAAACAAAAACAAAAAAACTATAAATACATTTTATGCTATAAACAAAAATAGGCTAGTAATTAATAATTAACTGAATGTACAGTAACCACATTTTATCCATTATTACCAAGACAAACGCACATCGATCTATATATCTCTTTCTATACATTTGTTAAGCTCTGCTGCTATTTTGGGGAATTCCGCCTGTTTTTTCCTACCAAAATTAAAAAGCTTCCCATACCCACATGCAGAGGTGTACTGTATATACAAAAGATTGACATCATTTTAAAGGAAACCTTTTGAAATTACATAAAACACTGTTGAAATTACTGTATATATTGTCTGTGTTATAATAAAGACAAAAAAAGAGGCGCTTTTTATTTTATTTTTTATAAACTGAAATTTGAAAGTGTATAGCTCAGGCCCTGGGTGCCTCTGGTTCCTGCAGACAATTTTATTTGTTTCCAACACATGTCAGGAAGCACAGGGAAAATAAATTTATTTCTATCATAATCTATCCAAGAGTTATTCTATTCCAACTGTAGGGAGGAATAAAACCATTTTTGTAAAAATTTCCGCCTACCCAAATTTCAAATACAGTGGAATAAATGCAATATCTTGGTGTCATTTTAAAGAAAACCCTTTGAAATTACATAAAAAACAGCTGTAACAGCTGGGGTTATTGGAGCATGCAAAGGTTTAAAAATTCAAGGCACAAATTGAATGTAACTTTGGAGTTTAAGAGGTTAAAGTAAAGAAATCGAAAATTATTTCAGCTAATTCTGTAATTATTTTGCATGAACTTACTCAGAATCTGCTTTGATGCAAAGATTGCGCTTTTATTTTTTGTGGGTAAGTCAAATAGCAAAATGCTTACCCTTAAATAAGCCAATTCTGATGTGACCAAATTGCTATCGACTGGAAACATCACATTTCAACACAACAAAATATGGGGCGGAGCGACACATGCATCCCCGCCCCGATCTGCAGTGTGTCTGCGGTGTACTTGCTAAACTTGGTCACATTTGGAGGTTAGATATCGAAAGTGTTGTGTCTGGATTGGCTTAACTGATTCACGAGATCGTCTGTACTACTCACAGTAAGTTTAGAAAAATATTGGGCGATTATTTAATGCGCATCTTCTGTTATCATCTGTAAATTCCATCACATGGCTGATTTCACATTGAGCTCTGCATAGCCGCTGTTCACTGACACACTGCGTGATAGGATTTACTGACAGGATGTGCATATCGCCAGATCTTTGTCGTGTATCCCTAGTGGTTTTGGCTGCAAAAATGAATGTAATGTAAGCGTCAATTTGAACTTGTGCCTTTGCTTGGTCCTGTATTATCGTTGTAACGTAAGATCAGGAAGCAGCCACAAATTGCGCACACAACAACATTTTGTTACATATTGATTTGAGTTTTCCTTTACTCTTCTAACATTTAGGTTATCTTTATAGTTTCCACTTAGTACTTGAAATCGAAAGTAACACATCAGCACCAGTCTAGATCAATGACTAGGCCGACTAATAAGTTTATTTAATTCGGATATTTTGTATAACTAAATAAATTAAAATGTCTTTTTTTTGTAATATATAGTCTGACTGTCTTCAACACCCAGCAGTGCTAAAATTTAGCTGAAAAAATGTCAGCAGATGGCAAGAACTCTGCGTTTAAGAAGAGTCTTTCAGAGAAACAGAGGTAAGACCGAGTCTGTTTTCAGAGAATCATGAACTGAAGTGTGTGTGCATGTGTGTATACACTGCTTTATTTTTTAGTGCTCTGGCAGTGCTCATCCTTTTACTTCTTACACTAAGGAGCACATACTGGTCCTGCTGATGAATTAAAGGGGGGATTGAGTGCGATTTCTCTTTTTTAATGTTTTGAACATGCAGTATCTGTGAAGTTATGATGCTGAAAGTTCAATGCAAATGGAGATATTGACTTTTAAAATTATGGCAGTTTATTGGCTACAAAACAGCTTGAAGAAACCACACCAAGTTACTTCCCGGGTTTGTGAAACCACAAATACACGATAAACCCCACCCTTGCAGCAAAGGGGAGAGGTTGGGCTGCTTTTATAAGATGAAGAGAAAATTAGGGGTGCACATAATCTATTATGAGTCACAATTCTGTCTTCTACTGATTCTAATGGATTCACAAGTTTCAAAATCAATGTTTCTCATGTCGCCCTCATGCTTTGTATCATTGCATGAAAGATCATATTTGAAAAAGGTACATTTAATATATATATATATATATATATATATATATGTATATGTATATGTATATGTATATATGTATATGTATATATATATATATGCATATATATATATATATGTATACG
>JAUCNO010001091.1:1950805-1997363 GCA_032353835.1 Enteromius viviparus | reverse complement strand
CCACGGTCCTCTCTGGCCGTTTTGCCCGCCGCCCGGCCTCTCTTGGCCTGCCTGCCACGGTCCTCTCTGGCCGTTTTGCCCGCCGCCCGGCCTCTCTTGGCCTGCCTGCCACGGTCCTCTCTGGCCGTTTTTTCTGCTGCCTGGCCCTCTCCGGCCTTGTACTGCCTGCCACAGTCCTCTCTGGCCGTTCTTCTGCTGCTTGGCCTCTCTCCGGCCCTGCCTTTGCCCCCGCCCGCCTTCCCTGCTCCCCTCAAACCCAGTTCTCAGCCTAAGCTCCAGCCCCGTCCCCCTCGTTGCGGTCGGGGGACCACAAAGGCGGTCCCCTTGGGTCAAGGGTCCTGCCGGAGATGGTCGTCTTTCCCTCACCCCGACCCCAACGGAAGGATCTCTTTACTTCTTGCCGGAGGTCCTTCGGCGGGGACGGACGCCTCCCTAAACTAGCCCGCGTCCAGCTAATCTCAGGCTTTTTGGGGGGCTTGTTTGGCGCTGTCCGCACTCTACGGCTTTTTTGGGGGGCACGCGGGGACCAGGCTGGGCTCCGAGCACCTGTTAACCCTAGCCTCCTAGAGGGTTAAACCTCCTAGGGCTCGGAGGCCGCCGGGCTCCCTGCCTGTCCCCCGGACAGTTCGCCAAACAAGCTATTTTATCGCCGAGGTAGTGGGGAACTAGTGAAATTCTTATCAAAGAGTGTTTGTATTACTCATACAAATAGTCAACTATATTTTTAATGCAAATCTAAATGGACATATTTCAAATAATGTGTTTTGCTAAGATGGCCAGTGAATTTGAGAAAATTAATTATTTTGTATACTACATAAAGATGTAGCTTTGCTTTGTGATTACGCAATGACGTCATCATGCAAAGGCTTACACTTGTCATATACTACGTGATGACATCACTGATATGCTAATTAGAGCGTGACATCATCTGCCAACATTTAGGCAGCTGCTTTTCATTGGAAATAGTTGGCAACATTGATGCTGTTAGACAGTAGCACCCCCTATAACTGTTCTGCCTCGCAGATGAGCTAATTTGTGTGCATCTGTGTGAAACACGCATAGGAAAAAAAGAACGACAGAAAGAATGGCTCCCCCCCAGATGCGACTCGGCTCCCATCGTTCATCTTTATGAGCCGTTCAAAAGAATCAATTCATTCGCAAACATCACAACTCTACAGTCAGGAACGTGTGGTATTAGAGCTTGAGTGCTATGTATGTTTTATACTCAAGAAAAAATTGCGTGCAGCTGCTCGGACCCTTTTGATTAGCAGGCAGGGAAAAGTATAATAGAACAGCTTAGCTCTAGTTCGCCCACGTCATAACGAGCAACAGTCAGACGTCACAATATGTTCAGTAAAAAAAAAAAAAAAAAGGTCAGTTAATGTTTTTGAACTTGTTTCTTTAATTAATCTTAAACATTTTGAATATGCAATTGCTTTATTTAAATAAAATAGTGTACAAGACATACTATTAAGTTTCTTATGAATGTATGTACACTAGCAGTGGAATTAACTAAGATGCAACGGGGCGTCACCCAAAATCTTGCCTAGGGCGCCAAATTGGTTAGAACGGCCCTGTGTATATATCTGTATTGGTTGCACTTTATTTTAAAGTTTGTGTACTTAAATATACTTACAATGTACTTGTACAGTATATTTACCCAAGATAGTAGTGGTAATATAAGGTAACTATAGGGTAGGGTTAAGTTCCGGGTTAGTATACTTTTTATTACTAGTATGTACTTGAGGAATCGAGTTAACTCTTTTTTTAACACATTTTTTTTTATTTAACTTCAGACCAGAGGACATGATGAAGCTGTCTACTGGTTCTTATTAATGGACAATCTGCAGTATCACGGCCCCAGGCAACAGAGGGAACTCTGAAGTGTTTCACGTATAAAATGTATCGCTGGACCGCCTCTTTGTCAATAATACCTGCCAATGTGAATGTCAGGGCAACGCATGAGAATCCATTAGACACGGCAGCAGTAGCCTGACCTGTGGCATCGCATTCAGTCACTGTAGCACACTGTCATTTCTTTTAGGTCTCCAAAGAAATATTCGGAATGGAGTGCTAACCCTGGATCATAAAACACAAGAGACTGCCATGGGCCATTTTGACATCAGCCTCTGATAAAGCTCCTCAGACACGTGTAGCTTTGCAAAAACCCAGAATCTGCTGTAAAAGTGAGTGTATGATGCTTTTTTTAATTTACTTTGTTTATTTGGTTTTGGGGTAAAATGTGTGCTCGACAGGTTGCAGTGTGATTCACCTTAAAATGCAGTTCTGTTGTTGGGAGTTTGAAGTAAGAGCTCTAGCCTAATCTTAATTAAAGGGCTTGATGGCAAAAAGGCTGGGCTGAAAAATCCTGCAAAAACAGATTCGTTCGCAAGAAGAGAGAGAGGGAGAGAGAAAGGGAAGAGAAAGAGACAATAGGTTCCTAAATCCCATGCCGGATTGATCTTCCAGCTTGTGGTGTTGGGAGTTCTGTAATTATGGCTGAACTGAGTCCTTGACCCACTTTTGCAGTCTTATCTCTCTCCCTCTTTCTCATTTTCTTTCTTTCTATCTGACTTTCTCTTACTCAGTCTCTCACTCTGTATTTTTGCTCTCTTTCATACGTCTTTCTCCTACTCGCTAAACTGCTGAAAAAGTGCATGTGAGTAGAAACAGCCGTGTAGATGCTTTTATGTGAGACGGAGATGGCCGAGTGCCCGGGGTGTTTAAACTGTGAGAGCTCGCTCCAGCGGGGAAAATTACTCTCCTGCTCTCTCTCAACACCACGTTTGGCACCTGAGGCCTGCCCTGGCAAAGCACCTCATCATCATCCCCCCCCCCCAAAACCCAGACACAATTCAGCATGGCACTGCAATCCGCTTGGTAATGCGGGACCTCAACCACCGCTGGCTGCAGGGAACCACTGAATTTGATCCATTTCTTCTTGGAGACGAGAGTTGATAGTCTTGCTCGGGGCGATGTTTGGTGGTAAAGATGTTCTCTTTTAATACTACACAGCAAATGTGCCGAGACCCGGCTCATCTTTATTCCGGCCAAAGCGGGATGGGCTGAAGGGGTGAAACGCTTGAGTTTAATTCTCAACCTCATTTCACGTGTCATACTGGATAATTTTTACGACGTTGCAGAGTTTATGAGTCAGAACGCTGCTGGAAAAAGCTTTATAAAACACCAAGGTGTCCCACTGTCATCATGTTTCATCTTTAGCGAATGCATATCATTTGGTTGAACTGCAACTGTCCAGGTCAAATAAAAGAATCAAATATTGTAATTAGAAAATAATAACAATAAAATCCAGAATAACTGCAGCAACCATATGGTCTCCAAAATGCTTAGAGAAATACTTAGAGAAGCACACTGTGTTTGGTATCGTCATATTCTAAATCCATAATCCCAAAACCTAAACGTAACACCTTGCTAAGTATTAATAAGCAGTTATTATGAGTTTATTTAGGTAAAAATTAGTTAACAGTGAGAACTGGGCCATAAAATAAAGTGTAACTTAATTTATTTTCATTAGGGAATGAACATTAATCTGGATATGTTATTTTAAGGTATCAACCATAAACATTATTCAGTTATGTATGAAACCTTTATGTTTTTGTTAACACTAGAGCATTGTAACAGATTCAGCAGAGTTTTCACATTCAGCTTGCCAGGGTAATCAACAGGCAAAGACTGCTCAGCTCCAGGAGCCATACATCACTGTCACCCCACCGTTCCTATCCATGACGACCATTCCAAAGCACTATCACAGCTCCTCAACCAGGATGCTAATCACATCTACATCCTCCGTCTACACATCCTCAAAACAAACGGCCTTGAATGCATCTGTATCGTCTCATAGACATAGTTGAGGGCTAGTGTATAAATATGTTTTGTTAACTCCCTCAAGGTTTATTTCATGATTTTATCTCACAAAGAAAGTATGTTTCTATAGGATCCTGAACCCGCTGCAAAATGAGAATCAGTTGTAAAAAATGGTTGTAGTATTTCTCTTTACCTTACCTCATGTTTTGCTTAACGTTGGCCGACTCATGATAAACTGCTTGCAGTGTTCCTCATTTGTAAGTCGCTTTGGATAAAACCATCTGTAAAATGAATAAATGTAAATGAAAATATATTTCTTTCTCTCTTCATCCATTGGGTCTTATGACAGCATTAAAGTTGTTCAAACAGCTTTGGCAGGAAAAAGCACCTTGCATGTTCCTCTGTGTGGACATTGACAGCACCATTTATTCTCTGCTGATCGTGCTGATACGAAGCCTGATGTTACTGCTGTTTTCAAGGCATCATGCAAAAATCCTTTGCTAAGAAAAAGCACCTTGGAGTGCAAGTCCGTCCGAAGAGATAAAGATGCCTGGGCTGTGGGAGAGATATTTTTAAATCCAGGTACAAACTGTTGTTTTTAATTATATTTTGACAGCCACAAACCAGCAAAGACATACTAACCTTTGTGGTCAGTTTATTGCGCATACTTTCTTTATTGGCATATTTCTATTTCTAGATCCATATACACTGTAACAAATATATAGGCCTACTCCTAAGTTGTAAAAAAATAGTACTTTTTACCATAAAATTGAAACATATATGAACATATGTAAAATATGTTGAAATGTTAATTCAATGTGATGCTTGCTTGTGTTTCTTTGTCATTATTTACTAGCAGATTTGATATTTTATATATGTGAATGTTTTGATAATAACATAGTTTCAGGAGGATCGCTGGACGAATTAATTACGGCTGGCACCGCATCACCTAATCAATCACCTCGTTTGCAATCGCCAATAATATTTCTCCTTCCTACTATAAAAAAAAACAATTTCCCATTCCTTCGCATCTCGTTTCATGCACCCCTCCACCTCCCCATCTCCTCCTGCCTAGGGGCATACGGAGATCAAGCCGGACACCGAACCACTAAACCTTAGGGTTCAAACCGCTAGAGTTCGCTGATTCTCCCGGCTCGCTCCCTGGACAGCACGCCAAATTTGCTTTATTTACTTATGAGGAAGCTTGAACTTGTGAAATATATAGTTCTTGGTGCATGACAACGTTAAAGGGTTCGTTCACTCCAAAATTAAGGTTCTATCATTAAATATCCGTAAGCCCTTTGTACATCTTTGGAACATAAATGTAGCTTTATTTGATGAAATCTGAAAGCTATCTCACCCTCCACAGACAGCAACACGACTGAAATGATACAGGTCCAGAAACAAAGTAAATGTTGACCATGTGACATCAGTAGCTCAACTTCAACTTTTGCGATGCTATGAGGACACTTTTTTTTGCACAAAAGAAAACAAAAATAACATAATTTACTTAACTTTTTTTTTGTCTTCCGCCCTTTAAGAGAGGATCACAGCGCAATCGCATTCTTTCCCCTCCAAAATGGTCGAAGACGAACCTCATGAGAAAAGAATGGTTGAGTAAATAGCAGATGGTTGAAAAATATCAGATAGCTCTCTGATTTCATCAAATATTGGTGGAATTGGCTGCTGATTCAAAAAGAATTAATCAGCTGCACCATGTAATGATAATGTCATTATGTCAGATTTTGGATTTGGATTAATGAAAATGTATTTACACTTGTTGCTATGAAAAAAAGGTTACATGTACAATCTATTTGTTAGACAAACAAGTGCTTTGCTACAATCTGTATTGTTAAAAGCGCTATATAAATAAAAGTGACTTGACTTGACTTGACAAACAAATGTAATATCATAACACACAGTAGTCTGAAAATTAATCCCTCTCATGCAGTTACAAAAAGATTATCGCAACGCATGCGCTTGCTTCCTCTTCATGTAAATGTGGAATCTGTGTGCTCACGCATGTGAGTGTTAACGTAAGCAGCAGTGTGATTTACATGAAGCAAAACATGAAGCACGTATTTTGTTGTACTCTCCATAATGGTAGGGTGCCTCTGCAGATGAGGAGGAAACAAATAGTTAAATTAAGATGTTATTTTTGTTTTCTTTGCGCACAAAAGGTATTCTTATAGTTTAAAAAAATTGCAATTGAACCCCTGTATCTGGAAACATTGCAGTTGGAGAGTCAGAGGGCTCTTGGATTTCATAAAAAATTTCTTAATTTGTGTTTTGAAGATGAATGACAGTCTTATGGGTCTGGAACGACATGATGGTGCGTAATTAATGACAATATTTGGGGGTGAACTATCCCTTTAAGACTACTTTTGAAGATGGTTTCTATTGCACAGTAACATGTTTTATTGACTAATCTCATTCATTGAACTGCAAGTGTTCAATGTCTTTCAGATTTATTTAAATAATGTAATAATTATTATTGAGCTTCTTGTGGAAAGACATTGTAATTCTAAATCTATCAGAACATCAAGGAAATGCCACTTCATTAATCTTTCCGCTTCATTAGATTTTCCGATCATAATTAAATGATTAGTAGATATGAACTTTGTATTCAAGCGTTCCACTCATGCATTTCTCCACAATTAAAAAAGGCACAATGATCTCATTTGATTGGAGGGAAACTGAGGACTTGGGGCTTGAGTGTTTCTTGAGATAATATTAGATGAAATACATGAGTGTGTGTTTTCGGGTATGTGTGCAAATGGCTAAAGTGTCATTATATTCTTGAAACTTTATGTAGTACTGCATGGAATCTCGCAGACGTGGTGCATTCGCAGCCCCCTGTGAGCAGTTGTGTTCTCTCCGAAGAGACACCCTTAGCTTTTCCCGTTCCTCTCACAGGGTTTCACGCGCACTGGAGTGTGCCCTGCAGCCGCGGTGTCTGAATGTCACAGGAAAATTAAAAAACTTCTACCTTCGCCAAGGGCTTGAATCTTAATATAGACCCTTGCTAAATCCAATACACTGGAGATTATGACCAGGTGACAAGGTCAGTAAGTACTGATTAAAATTGAGGTCAGTAAAAGGTGGCCTCTGAAAAAGACTGAAGAAGGAGAACAAAATACTCTTCTGAGGTGTTCTCTTAACAAACGCTTAAGGCTGCTCTTATGTCAAGCGCTGTGGTGTTGCTCGCATTTTGTTTCTATTTCATGCAGACCTGTAATAATTGCTCAGATATGTTTTGATGTCCTCTCTGGTCTGATATTGCTGAAATGTTGTATGGAAAAAATAATTGTAGAACTGAGTGGTATAGTAAAAGCTAGGTTAATTTTGATTTGTCTGCATGGATAGATATCAGATGATGTTTCAATGTTTATTTGACTCAAGGGCTCAATAAAGTTTGTAATTGTGACATGGTCAATAAGTGTTGCTATTAGCATAAAAAACTAGACTTTTAGAGTAAAAATTAGTGTAATGATTAATTGTGAACACCACTGATGGCTAATGACCTTCCATAAAAGGCCATCCACAAACACCCAAGGGTAACATTTGTTTCCAGCTACACAATCCTTCTCCTTTTGTTTTCTACATGATAAAACTAAAAGATAAAATACAGTAGTCTGAAAATAAGAACATTTATAAGATTGACTTATAGTCACATAAATCAATTACATTTTTATATATGGCATTCAATAGTTCAAAATATCATGGCACATTCAAGGTTTGATTTCATATAGTATTTTGATGAAATGATCCACCTGCATATTCTGTTATTGTCACACCATCCACCCGGTCCCTAAGTTTCAACGCCTTACTCGTGCCTTCTAACCTCCGTCTTCCCTTGTTGGATAGTACACACAGCTCACCAGCCTCTGGACATCCCAGCAGCGGGCGGACCATTTCAAGCTTTAACCAAGGTTTAAGCAAAAGTGCAATAACTTCACAGTAGCTTAAATTTTCTGTTCAAGAAATCAGATAATTACAAATTTTATAACATTACAATTAAAAAAATAAACTCTTCTCAGTATAGTGTGAATATAAAAAATGAAACGTGCCTGATGCAGACATATAGCCTTCTCAAAGAGTGAACAAATGTTAACTTTTATCTATAACAAGCGCTACATCGTCGAAATACTTGCGACTGGGGACAACATACCTCGCATCTAATACTTTCAGCATGTGATTAAAGCCTCACTTTTCGACCGGATAAAGGCTGGCTCACATCGCACTACGGTAACCCACAAGAACGAAAGAGGCCTCCCTGAAGTTCCCGCAGTGTATCACTGGTTCCAGGGGGTCTGGGTCTCAGCACATATCCACCTCCAGCGGGCAGTGCGGAGGTACACAGAAGTAAAAGACCATAGAAGGTCACACAATCCTACTTACTATCCTGGATATAAGGAATGGCTCTAATCCAGTACATTACATCAATACATCGGGCCCTTCACCATTCATTTCCCAATCTATGATGTCACCTACCAATTGAACCTACACCCACATTATCAGATCTCTCCCAAGTGCCCCTGCTAAAACGTAATATTGAACCTGTTCTTCCCCCGTCTACAGAACATGAACCGCCTCCCCCTCCACCCCAGCCAGAGATCCTTGGAGAACAAGTCTACAAAGTCCAAGAGGTTCTTGACTCCCAGCGGCGGAACGGCCAGCTCCAATACTTGATCGACTGGGACTGGGTTATGGACCACAGGAGAGATTGTGGGTAAATCACAATGACATCTTGGACCCTGCTCTCCTCAGAGTTTCACCAACTGCATCCATAAAACTGCAAAAACTTACCTCTGCCCCTTTGTGTGAACGTTTAAGTTATAACTTCTGTAACAAATGTATAACAATAGGCTAATAACATTAATAAATAGCATTACATTATATAATTCTTATGATTAAAATTTCATATTCCATAAATTCATATTCCATAATTTGAGAAGTTTAAATATTTTCCTGGCAGTTGATTTACAGTATGTGATTATTTAAAATGAATAGCTGCATCTAGATTTTTTTGACCGTGAAAAACCTGGTTCTTAGACCCCCTAATGGATTTATATTATCAACATATTATCCCCATATTATCAACCACAACTAAGTCGTTTTAAAAAAAGAACAAAAAAAAGAACAATAGTATTAATTAGTGTATGTTTGAGGCAAACTAACAAAATAGAGAAAATAGCACTAAATTTTAAAAAATCTGTCTGTTGTTTGATGACTAACTGTTTAAGCCATTAAATTAGCCTTGTGTGTTGCTGAAGGACTGTTCACCTCAGATCACAGGAAAGCTTGTGAGGTAAAAACAGCTTTTCATCCTTTCCCTCCTTCACGAGGCCATGGTGAAAACATGCGTTTCCGCAGTGATTTCTAATTCCAAAAACACAAATTTAGATATAAGTACAAAAAGAGCTTTAAACCGCGCTGTCAACGGCGAAGATGAAAGGGAGTAACGCGTCGGAAACCTGTCAAATCGTTGACATTCCCGCGTTATCTGCACAGCGCGAGCTGCTGGAAACGCGGGAATCGCGTGTCTGCTGACCGATTCGCCGCCTCGCGCTCCCCTCCTTTCTGTCCTTTCTTCTGACAAGCAGTGGGAGAGAAGGAAGGAACAGAGAGACGATGATGTGTTTTTCTTCTTCTTTTTCTATTTCTAAAGCGAAATAAGGATAATTTCTTGGAAACCCAAGACAAACAATGTGGTTTTGTGCGCCGCTGTGTGCCTGTACATTTTCTCTGAGGCCTTATCATTAAGGCTAATGTTGATTAACTTCTTACAGCTCTCTTTCTCTCTCTCCCCTCTCTTAAGCTGTGTGCATTTGGCAATACATTCCTCCTAATTAAACCAATGTCTTCCCAAGCTTTTGTGCTTTTGTTGATAATTGTGTGTTTTTGAAATAGCCAGACTGACAGAAGTCTATGAAATATCTCTGTGCAGACAGGCTTCAAACTGCTGCTATCTGCTCTCTCTGTTCCTACCTCTCTGTCTGTCTGTCTCAGACCGGGATATGTACACAGCTGGTATATGCAGAAGACCAGTGAAGCATGAAACCAACCTTTATAAAATGTTATATCACTGCACACATTCCTGGTACTTTTCACCTCAATAAATTTTCAATGGTCACATAAAGGTGCCTGCAGCACAGGTCGTCATCTGAATGAGTGATCCGGCATAAAATGAAATAGCATACAAGAGCTTCCTTTTAATAATGCTTTGGGAACTTTTTGCTGACCTATGCACACAGGAACATACAAATTTGCAAATCTGTTATGCTCACCAAGGCTGCGTTTGTAAATTAACCTCTGTTATGGCAATGCTACATTTACAGAATCATCACTGCAGTCTTCAGTCTAATATGCCGATTTGTGCCTCACTAAACATTTAGTGTTATCAAAAGTTTGGGGGGAAATATATTCAACCCAATATTTTAGGATATATGCATCTATTATTGCAAAATCTATATTTTTCTTTTTCACGAAACTGCCATGGAAAAATATATCACCAAAAAATTTAACTTTTAAAAATGATCAATTAAGAATCATTATTAAAGGGCCTCAATAAAAGCTGCTGAAAACTCAGCTTTGCAATTACTAAATTGCTTTTAATGCATAAGATAAAAGAATACTGATAGCAAACTTATTTGAAATTGTAATATTTCAATATAACTGTTTTTGGCTGTATTAAAATAAATTCAACCTTGTAAAATAAAATGCTTCAAAGACATTAAAAAAAGTTTTTCAGTAGTACAGTATATAGTTAATATAAGTTTTATACAATATATTTCAAATACCTAGCCAAGTGTGAGAAAACAATTTGAATGTGTGTGTTTATTTTTTTGTTTTGTTTTTGAAGACAGCAGGTCATAGCCTACTTTTTACTACACCTTTGCATTTCCAGCAAGGAACACTGTAATTGGCGAGTAATTTTGAGTGTACTTTTTTTGAAAACCAGAATTTAAGAGAGGACTCTGTTTTCATACTGAATCATTATTTACCTCTCTTTTGTTGTTTCACTGAAATATAGCTGAACAGTTAAGATGCAAAAGCCAAAAGTGCCATCTGAAATTGTTTATATGGCATCTTTTTCATTTTTTGCGTCTTAACTCTTCAGTTTTATTTTTGTTTAGGGCCTCGTGAATGATTATGCTGTAGAAACTAGAAACTCAGGAGAGACGACATGAATGAATGCTTCGCTCAAAAAAAGGTCTGTGCAGTTTGACTTTGTGGAATCCCTCTTGTAGACCGGGTATTAATCACTTTTCTCTCTCTATCCTTTCCCCCGTATCTCTCTCCATCCTTCTCTCTGTTGCCAAAGGTTTTAAAACTCATTACTATTTCCCGGATTAGAATTCAGAACTCAAACAATGAAGTTAATTATGACAGATGATTACTGCTGTAAGAGCTCTGGAGTTCTTAAGACATTAGTTGCCAGGGGGTACTTTGTAGGAGCGTGCTGCAACCGAAACCAGCTCAGCTAATCTACTGTGAACTATTTTGCTTTTTGTCAAAACAGAAAAAAAAAAATCTGTTAATAGTAGTGCATAATTAAAATTATATTTTATTCAAAATAAGCTGTCTGGAGAAGTAGGCTACGGTGTTGTTTCTCCATTTGATCCAGAAACAGCTAATAGGGCAATGTCTAAAATCTAATTTACATTATTTTTAGGTTGCACTAATTAACTAGCAACCTCACACGGCATCTGAAAAGTCAGTCTATTGACTTTTTTATTTTTTATTTACTTGTTACCTTTTTTATATTCCACCAGTTGTGTGGAATAGTAACTTGGCACTACATGCATCGCTAATAACAGAAATGCAGGCCAGAAAAATGTGTCTATCTGCATACTCATACATTGTTAAAATGCACAGTTTGATGCGGCATTTCTGGCTGATGAAACTGGCCAACAGCTGCTTCCTTGTGTATTAACAGCAGTAGGTTTAACAGAAAAAAAGGAAGGCAAAAAATAAAAAAGAACGAAATTCTCAATTATGATAAAACGTTCTATTATTGATGTAACATAGCAACACTGCTGCTGAAAAACGTGATCAAGCATCTTTTGTGTCAGTCTCATGCGCTCGCTACCTGACAGGGAATTCGTCTCATAATTGGGAGAGCCAGAGGGGTAAACTCAACAGAGACACTGTGCAGAGCTGTTTCTCTCTCTCTCTCTTTCTTTTCTCCCTCATTGGGTGACTTTCTTTCTCTTGTGTATCCTTCCACTATTATTATTATTTCTTTTAGTTGATGGCAGTTGTGGATTATAAAAATTCACAATAAAACAAAGTGACATTTCAGGTACTTCAGGGAACAGTTGCTGCCTGAAAATTTTACATTTCATAATTGAATACTTTATCTACATTCTGCTTTATACATTATAATATCCTGAAAACAATATTTTACTTTCACAGTATGCATTGTCTTAAATCCAAACACTATGTTTTTGGGCACCCCTTCTCATTCAGGTTTGACTACTTCAGTAATTTCTGTGAGTACAAATCTTTAATGTTTAAACATAAAATTATATTCAGCAATAGCAACAATTTGGGCCCTGTTCTAACGTGGCAATGCAGATGCAATGCTTCCAGTTCAAAAAATAAATGATTCATGCTGATGTATAATATGAATTATGTTTCCATCTTTGTTGCCACAGTTTTGGAAGTGCTTTTTGTCTTATAAAAATGGGGTGTACCAATACTTTTGTTCATATCCACCTTTTTCTGAATGTGGCTTCTGGTTCGTTAGACGCTATTTACATGCCGTAAACTGTATAACTGTTTGCAGTGTGTTAATAATTAAGATGCACATTAAAATAACAAGACACATCAATACACAACAAACTCTTGTACAGCTAAAAATAGACCGGAAGGGAAGCTATACCTATAGAACTTACAAATGTGCACAGCATAGTACAAGTCAACTGATGCTTGGTGATAGGTTTTTCTTTTTTTTTTACCTGGCACTAATGTTGGAATAGAAAAGTGTCATGACTAAATTGTTGCTGTAAAATTAGAAGCACAAAATTGCCTTGAATATAATTTTATGTTTAAACATAAAGATTTGTTCTCATGGATATTACTAAAGTAGCCAAACGGGTTATGAAACCCTGCTCCGGAGCAAGTTTGTTCAGTGTGAAACGGAGCGGTGTTTGCTTGTTGCTGCTGGACAGCCAATCAGAAATCAGTGAGCATTACGTCAAGTCGCTAACAGGAAACGCGTGTGGTGTAAACAGCAGCCGGTGAGAAGTTAACGTTAACGTCAAGAACTTCAAAACAAAGAAATTTCAAAAGACGGAAAGCGGACGGAGTGATGAGGAGACGGTCAGTGAATCTGCGGTTTACAATGAAACGCCTCCAGTGATGACTTCTGGGAGCGACCCATATTTCCCGAGATGAGGATGCGACTGTAAACAATACTCAAGATCAAGAATGATTTGCTGTCTGTCATAACCAATTCAATAAAAGCAATCAGTGAATCATAATGGGCTAAATCATATCTTTAATGTATGGTATGATTGGCTATGCTTCGAGATGTGTATCGCATCGGTCGGGTCATGAGGTGGTGTTAGTTGTGCTCTCGGAAGCTAGGATTTGTTTCTGGCTCGTTGTGTGAGAAAGTGCACGAGTAAAGCAGGCCAGGAGCTCTGGGTTCACCTGTATCTGTAGTTTGCTGAAGGTGAAGAGCGACGGCACGGCGTTGTCTTTCAGGACACGGTTGTTGCATTCACGCTTGAAGCAGTCTCTGGTGAAGTGCTGAGAGCAGATGTTGCTGTATTTGGTGGGTTTGAAGTTTCTTCTCTTCATAGCGGCCACCCATTTCCCACAGACGTCCGGCCGGGCCAGAGGAAACCTGACAAGATCATGACAAACAACAGCAATCACTAATAAACTCACGACGGATCAATTCAGATCATCATCAGATCACTTGATAGTAGCTACACAATACTTTAGCGGTTAATAAACAAGTAATACACGGGGAATATATTAGACACTGCATTTACACAATTAGAAAACGTGCAAGTGACCTAAAACGGTTCCTGTCATTATTGTTTTTAATGAAGTTTAATCAAAACGAGGCTTCGCTTCATGTCAGTAATTTCATGTGCATCGCAATTGCTGTAATTAAAAATAAAGATCTACTCGACTTCCAGAGTATAAACAAACCACTCAGACATTTATCAAAACACCTTCTTTAATTTTCCACAAAAGAAAGTCACACAGGTCTGAGGAGAATAAATGAAGTCTGCAAGATCGCTTATCGCTGAAAACTAGCGTACACAATAAAAATACTGTGCCTCAAACACATTAAAGATGAGCAGCTGATCTCTAACACACTGGAAACACGCCAGTCTCGGTGTGAAGTTAGCAGACAATAAAACCGGATGAAAGCTGCTGATGTGAAGTAAACTTAAGCGAACTAACACGACAGCTGACTAAATCTAGTTAACTAATATAAGCAAAGCGATCAAACACACGCGATCAGAAAACTGTGGAAACAAAACAACATGGAGCTGCGGCTCGATACAAACACACGGAGTTCAGCTCACTTATGAAAGGAGATGTTTTTATCTTTGTGGTATCTGTTTTTGCATCCGTACGCCGAGCAGGACTGAACCATGTTTCACTGCGATCTGAAATATGAAGATCAGGAATAATATTCGCTGGGAACAGGATCCCGTCGCTTGCGCTTTACATGGCTGACTGAGCGAGCTTTGGCTCGGTGAGGTTCGGCGAGACTCGGTGAGGTTCGGACATTCACCAGCAGGTGGTGCTTTGCGGCTCATCAAGCCGAACACCCTTTCGCATCTAACCACGGGCTCAGTCTTTCTGCAGACATTTGAGCTCCAAGTGTTATAATCTTTTACAAATATTGGGTACCGAACACAGAGAAATCTTCCCCGGAAAAAGCTATAAAGTCATTTGCAAAAACACACGCACATGGCCCGTCGACTGTGATTGGTCGATCCTGAGCAGCGCGGAGAAAAGTAACAGACAACAGGCCTGCAACAGTTACAGCGGATCAATGGCATTTACCTGCTTCTTAGCCTAAAGGTTAAACTAGACTAACAGTTTAAAATAAGATTATTATTTATTATTTAGACAAATCTTACATGACTAATTAATGCGGAAGTCCGGCCCGCTAAGCACCGCCCCCTTCATATTTTTACTTCATGATCGTTTCCGCTTATTTTATTTCAGCGCTTAAAATTAATTAATTAATTGCTGCGCGTGAACCTAGGATCTGATTGATGTTGACTGAAAAGGGCGTTATCTTCTGTATGACGACAGAAAGAGGTCATGAGGTCATACATAATGCTTAATTTGCATAATGTTTATCCAACGAAGTCCCAAATTGCTTCTTTTTTTATCTTTTTAATTTATGTGTATTCTGCAAAGTTGAAACTTCATTTTTTTCTATTATTGCAAATCAGGTTAAATCGCTTTGGGAGAAATTAAGTTAAAGTCTTCTTTTATAAAATGTGATTTTAAATTTTCAGTGAAAGATATATTTTTGTATTTCTCAGGCAGTGACCATGCTATTAAACTTGTAGTAAATTTTTTCTGTTTAATTTCAAAATATGTTTCCTAGATTTGCTGTGTTTCTTTTAGCTTACTGTCAAAACTCTTAAACACATTGACAATAATTAAAAATAGCTCATTTTATTAAACTTTATGATAATATTTTTCTTGCTGAACGATTGTCTTTGTTTCTGCTTTGTGTATTGAATGCCAATGCAGTGCTGTTTCCTGTTTTCTTTTTGTAAAAAAACAACAACAACAACACATGGATGATGCATTTGCTGTTGTTTACATGAATTGTTATTCATTCATTTATTATATATTAGTAATGATTTACTAATATAGTGAATCAAAGGACAAATCTTACAGAGACACAGCCTGGGAGAATTATCCCGTCTCTTGCCTGAGGGAAGATGAATTATTATATGGCCAAACATACACACCATTACTGCGCTTTCATTAATATGTATGTCATCAATATTATCCTAAATATTTCGGAAATCAGAAAGAGCTTTATTACCAAGTATGTTCAAACACACAAGGAATTTGACTCGTGACATTAAGGAGAGGTGTTTTATCCAAAAATGAAAAATTTTCTCTTATGTTATTACAGATATATACGATTTTTAGAACCAATGTAAAAATAATGCATGCTGGTGGGATGGACCTGCACTGGTGTTTCTCTTCATCTGATTTGTTAGAAAGGTTTTATTAGATCTCACAGAACGTGAAGTTTTATCAGCTGTGTATTTTATTAGATTCATTCGGAGCATCTCTGGACCGCTCCAGCATCACTCGTGATGTTTAGAGATGCCTCACACGGTTCATCTGTAAACAGGAAAGAGACAGCTCTAGAACAGGAAGCTGTGTGTGTGTGATGCATGTGACAGACGCTTTGTTTACTCACACGCAGCAGCTCATACACTTTACCTGCGTCTGCCTGATTCTGGAGCTTCACTGAGGTATGACAGCTTTTACATTTATCAAACAACTTGGTCTATATTAATAACAAGCTCATCTCGGCGATGTGTCTCAGGTGTGTGTCTGCCACACAGGTAAAGCAGTGCAATGCTCTCTCTCTGACTCTCTGAGAATGAAAATTCGGATTGTCTCATTATTACAGGTGCATCACCAAAAATGTGAATATTGTGAAAAAGTTAATTTTTCGTAACTTATTTTAAAACGTACAAGAAAAAACCCCAAAACATTTCTGCAACATTCTGTTTTTTGGTGATGTACTGAATATACCATCCTGTTTTATCAAGAGTTGTTTTAAATCAGATTGAATGATGATTGAAGTTGACAGGCCGAAGCTGTCAGTGATTAGTTTTTTAATCCCTTTATTTAAATGCTGAAGGAGAGTTGATCATGACCACGAGAGGGCAGTGAAGCTTCAGTGTTTTTCTCTCTGATGTTAATCTGAAGGCCTGCTGAAGCCCAGGACACTTCAAATGGATTAGAGTGATTATAGAATTCATAGCTCAGTTTTTATTTCATTTAAACGTGCTAGAAATAGAGCACTAAGTCAAGCACTTAGTGACTATTTAACCCCGATCCAGAACTCATGACACACTGGATCTGGCGTCTGTCGTAGGTTTTCCCGCGGGGCATAAACGCTTGCGCTTCTTTCCAAGCACCGGTTTTAATCTGAACTAAAAATGTACAAAAGCTCCAAATCTACATGGTTTGAAATCAAAGTGTGGAAATTAGGACGCTTGGCTTCTCACCGGGGCTATTTCAGCGTCTCATATATATTTGCATGTCTTGTATTGACATCTAATTACAGTAATACCCACCTACACCAGGAATTACAGCAGATAAGGCTTTCAGATGCCAGCTATTACTGTCAGCCGCTGGAGCGGAGAGGAAGAGATCCCGGCCTGATTCTGCTGTGTGTCCGATCATAAACCGGTGTGTTTGGTGGCGATGCACACGGATGTGGTTTGATGGATGGATTGGCCCGTGGCCATGGAGATCCAGAAGAGCGTTTGACAGAACGCCCACTCCTTTACTGCTTCTCAAGACGCTCGCTGATCGCAGAGAAAACACACAGATCTCGGGCTTTCTAGCTTGTGCATTTTACATGCAGGTGTTATTAAATTACCCTCACACCAAAAATGAATCAGACCCCACATGTAATGTTTAATATTTGACTATAGTTCAGTGAGGATAGCAAAATAAAGTGACATTCACAAAAATGCTTCATACAGTGGACTAGCAGAGAAATTCAGGAGGACACTTTGATCTGAGAGTTTGGAGCTTCAGTTTTTTTCCTCCACGGACTGAACACAATGAAGGGGCTTGTGGCAATAGTTTGAGCTAATAGTGTTCTTACATTTAACAGCTGACTGCTATGCAACCCGATTCTTTATATTCTATCAAAGCTATCTGACGTTCTCAAGATGAGTTAGTTCTGCCACAGCTCTGAGATCTTGTTTTATTTTATCAACATTTTCTAAACTATAGCAAATAAACTGTTAATGTGAGAAATGTTGTGGGTGTTGGACTGTACTGTATGCATGCATTCATGTGTAATGGAGCTGTTAAACGTTTTGGAGTGGTTTTATCACGTCTGTGTAGGTGCTTTCATACTAGTTGATCTGCAGGACTGTTAACTAATAAATGATGATGTTTATATACGACAGAAGAGGATTTAAACAAAGATTTCCTGCAACGACCAAGATTTACTTAAACACAGTCAGAGGCTGTCAAGCTACTAAATTCTACACTAACTAATTACATAATGTGATAATTAATTCATCTAAATAATCACAAATAAACTACAAATCAAGTCAAAAAAAAAAAAGATCATTTAATGTTGCTATTGTGTTAAATGAGAAAATCCACTGATGTTACAAAACTGTATTCAGTATCAGGAAATAAATCTTCCAAAAGTCATCGTCCTTAACGAAAAGTAATCCGGTCTCTAATAGAGCCTCAGAGACATATCCCATCATGCATCATCCTCAGGAACTCACACATCACAAGATGCAGGGTGTGTGACTTCAACAGAGATGAGATTGTGTGTTGTAATAAAACTAGATGCAGCGCAGGTAAAGCGTGTGATAAAGAGACTGCGCAGAGATGCAGAAGTTTAGCTAACACGTCATAATAACACATTTTCACTATTACTTTAGAGTTTTGTCTTAATAAACTCCTAATTTGCTGCTTCTTAATAGTTACTAAGGTAGTTGTTATGTTTAGGTGTGGGATAGGATTGTGAAGCATTAAATCTTAAATGAAAAAGTGCTCTACATAAAAGAAACCATCCTGCAAAGTTTTAAATCTGAAAGTTCAAAAAGTTAGTGTCACTGCATCACAAACACCGCTTCTTCAGACATACAGACATGATGAGATGAACATGAGATAAATCCACCAATCACTGCAGATTACAGTCACACCAGAAAAATGAATGGTTTGGGAGTCGTTAAGCGAGTAAGGTTCAGATAAATGCATATTATAAGACAATGACCTTGCATGCATGTTAACCTGTTGTTGGGGACAACTCTCTAAACCAGTTTCTGATTTTTACTTTCAGAGGCTGTGTAGTTTCTCAGAGTTATCCCAGTGAGCTCTGTTCATCTGAAATGGTTCTGTTTCCTCGACTTGTTCAGGATTCCCAAAACTATGGGACTTTAGAAAAAGCAATCAAAATTCCTTATCATTTTTAAACTTATTCTTAAAACTCATTTCTTTAGGGAAGATGTACATTTTTATATTAATTATTTATTATTTTATTTTTAGGACATTTTGAATGCATTTTGAATGTAACATTTAAAGGTGCTATAGAAAAAGATTTTTGTTATTTTTATTAAAATGTGCAAGTAATGCTCTGTTGCAAGTGCGTCTCAAAGGATAGGCCTAGCTGACCGCTCTAAGTAGTGGTCTTTATGTCCACTTGAATATTTTGTCCAAATACAGGAAGTATGTCAAGGAAGTAGACGAGTGGGCACATACAGCAAGTATAAGGATGAACGAGTCACTAAATCCTCAACTCACTCGATTCATTCTAACCATGGATTCACTCAGTAACAAATCGAACAGCAGTTCTGCTTGATACTGGTTAGAATTATTTTCATTTTCCAACTGAGCAAAAATAGAAATATTAGCGTGTGATTTTATTTGTCCTCGGGTCTTCAGGGTCTTTCAAAATTGAAGTGGAAAAACACACTATTCGCTGATGAACCATCGTAGAATGATGCATTGTTCTGGAAACGAACTAGCTAGTTAACACTAACACAGTCGCATCTCCACATTAGTTCAATAACATAGGGCCATTGTTAAAGACGTCACATGCATGTGGTGAAGAAATAAGTTAAGCTATTTATCTGATTAGAGACACATATTGACTAATTTATTATTTTTGTTCAGTGTCATTTTGCTTTATTTGATCTTTAATCATCGCAGGTTCCCTCTTACGTCATACTCAGGGGTTCCCTTAGCCATTTATGCACATCAAAAACAGCGTTTAGAATGGACGTGCAAAAATACATAATTAAAAATGCATTTTATATTTAGATAGAATGTAAGATAAAGACAGTAATGCATGTTAGTTTGCTTCTCGTGCCCAAGAGCATATATACATCTTACTAACAAGAAACTACTGTAAGCTTCTAACCAAAGGTCCAAAGCTGTAGTTCTAACCACGTACGTTTGTGAGGTTGATTGCGAATGTTTATTTGAAGTATGCTTTCAGGAAACACTGAATCTTTGAACTATGCTGGTAACGACAAAACTTGCGGGCTAACCATGCTTTTGGGAAACGCACCCCAGGATGAGCACTTACTGAGTCTGCTTACAGACAGGAGGTTGAAGAGCTGGCTGTCTTGTGCAGTCTCAACAACCTGGAGCTCAACACGCTCAAAACAGTGGAGAAGATAGTGGACTTCAGGAGGAAGTCTGCTCTCCTCTCACTCACCATCATAGAAAGCACTGTGGCCACATTAATCATTCAGGTTCCTGTGCTTCACAATCTCCCAGGACCTGAAGTGGGACACTCACATTGACTCCATTGTGAAAAAGTCCCACCAGAAGCTATACTTTCTTCATCAGCTAAAGAAGTTTAACCTGCCACAGGAGCTGCTGATACAGTTCTACACCGCAATCATTGAATCCGTAGTCTTCTGCGTTTCTATAACCGTCTGGTTTGCCTCAGCTACCGCATCTGACCTCAGGAGACTGCAGAGGGTAGTCAGGAAGTGATGAGAGAATCATTGAAACATCCCTCCCCTCTCTCCAAGAACTGCACTTATCCAGAGTGAGCAAAATGGCTGAGAAAATCATTCTCCCATTATTCTCTCAAAAAGTCTCTCATTATTTTTTATTATTTAAGTCTTGTCAATGTCATTCTGTTGCACTGTAGAGCTCTGTCACTAAAACAAATTCCTTGTATGTATAAACATACCTGGAAATAAAGCTCATTCTGATTCTACAACGCCTGGGCATGCTCCTGATGAGGTGGAGGATGGTCTCCTCCCAGACCTGGACTAAAGCATCCACCAACTCCTTGACAGTCTGTGGTGTAACGTGGTGTTGGTGGATGGCGAAGCTCTGGGGAACGGGCGGCCAATCCATAGCATCAATGCTTTCCTTTTGCGGGAACTGCTGACACACTCCAGCCACATGAGGTCTAGCTTTGTCTTGCTTTAGGAGGAATCCAAGGCCAACCACACCGGCATATGGTCTCACAAGAGGTCTGAGGATCTCATCTCGGTAACGTAATGGCAGTCAGGGTACCTCTATCGAGCATGTGGAGGGCTGTAAGGCCTTGGTGTTCTCTGGCAAACGCCAAACGTCCTGCACGGTGTTGAGCTGTAAGCACCTGTAGATGTCGGACCCTCATACCACCCTCATGGAGTCTGTTTAGGTCACATTTGTGGCCTGCTGGAGGTCAATTTGCAGGGCTCTGGCAGTGCTCCTCCTGTTCCTCCTTGCAAAAAGGTGGAGGTAGCGGTCCTGCTGCTGGGTCGTTGTCCTCCTATGGCCTCCTCCACGTCTCCTGATGTACTGGCCTGTCTCCTGGTAGCGCCTCCATGCTCTGGACACTACGCTGACAGACACAGCAAACCTTGCCACAGCTCACATTGATGTGCCATCCTGGATGAGCTGCACTACCTGAGCCACTTGTGTGGGTTGTAGACTCAGGCTCATGCTACCACTAGAGTGAAAACACCGCCAGCATTCAAAAGTGACCAAAACATCAGTCAGAAAGCATAGGAACTGAGAAGTGGTCTGTGGTCACCACCTGCAGAACCACTGCTTTATTGGGGGGTGTCTTGCTAATTGCCTATAATTTCCACCTGTTGTCTATTCCATTTGCACAACAGCATGTAGAATGATTGTCAGTCAGTGTTAAATAAGTGGGAGGGGTTGATTTCACAGAAGTGTGATTGACTTGGAGTTACATTATGTTCAAGTGTTCCTTTTATTCATTTGAGTAGTGTACATAAGTGACAGTTCAAACCAGGTTTCTGACAAAACCTTTTGATCATCTACATTTAGCATTATTAATCAGCCTGTCAAAATCATTTTAAAATAAATATAAATATACTAAAACTATGAAAATGATTTGTAGATGGCAAGAAACATACATTATAATCAGTAGTTAACTTGTATTCAGCTCATGATGAAAGCATTTTAATTAAAATACATACTTTAAGAAGAAAACTCTTTCTGATACTTGCATTTTTGTAAAAAGCAAATTCAAATACATCACTGTATTACATTGTATTGTCAGGGAAATATTCTCAGCTTTATCTTAGCTTATAAAACAGTACTATATCTCATTAAGAACGGTTTCCTTTTCCAAACCTACCTACAGGTAAGATGACAATGTATCATTATGCACATTATGAGGAGTGCAGGAAGGGTAAAAGCGGGTCAGACTGGTTCATACAGCAGGGTTCCACGAGGGCGCTGTGGAATAGTCCTTTTAACCTTTACTCTGTCCCAGTAAAGATTTCCCCCCTGCTTCAATACTCATTAATTGCCCTCCTGCCAAGAATAGAAGCCATTACGAATGCCCTGAAATACCAGGGGGTCAGACAAAAGTCACAGTGAAACACAAGACACACCTACTCCTGTGACACGTTAATAAACCCACATGGATATCTACATCATTTAGATTGTTATGTTTAAAAGGGACAGCTAATGCAAAAATGTCAAACTCTGGTCATTATTTTCTCTCTCTCATCCAATTTCTACCTTGTAAGACTAACTGACTGACTTCTGTGGAATACAAAGAATATCCACGTCATTTTCTCTTCATACAATGGAAGTGAGTTCCTAAAATGATCTGATCTTATCCGCATTTGATAAACAATTGTTTGATTTCAGTTGAGATTTGACATACATAAGGGAATAGAATTTACTGTGGGTTTGGAAACTCATACATAGCAGATTATAAATTGCAGTAAGCATCTCTTTTTGTGACAGAATCTTGATTTTTGGGTGAAAAATTCCTTTAAACAAACATTGTTCACCGACAGCAACACTTTGTTATGAACTGTGTTAATTAAAGATTTATACAATTTCTGATTTCATTTTACAAGAGCCATTTACTGTTATGCTCATTAAGAAAGCCTTTGTTAGCAACCGAAGCTCAATCTCTCGAAATCCCATCCATGCTATGTGCAAGAAATACTTGAAAAATCACAAAAAAATTCCGCCCATCAATCAATCTCTCTTCGGTTTGCCTGAAAAATTGCATGTGTACAACTTCTGAAAAAATATGGGGATTTATCCTTTTTTGGAATCCTTTCTTAACAATTTAACACATTTTTTTTTTATTTAGAAAGATATACAGAGGGCTAAAGGGAGTGAGCGAAAAACAGATGAGAAGCAGGAGGCCATCTTTAAGACATATACTGTGAACTCCTGAAATCCAACTGTTATGAAAGACCAGTGTCCCAAAAGACAAGACTAATTTTCACAGTTTGATATGCTGGGATAGAACCATAAGTCATTCTCATAACTCACTGAAAGGACACTTATTTAATACTTCACATCAGGTCTTTCCCTCAATCTCAATCTTTCCCACTGAATCAAAATGATCTTCATAAGAAGAATCAAATTTATAGACCTTTTCAAACTTACCCTGTATGAAAGTGCACTTGCTTTTAGAGAGTTTTCCATTGTCTTTATTCTATGACAATATGCATGTGAATACTAATTTTAGGCATGTTAAAAAGGGGTGGGATGATACAGGTAACTCACAATTAAATTCTGTGGCAATATGTTGCCCACAATAATGATAATATCATGATTCACGATATCAACGATATATGTGACTGAAAAAGAAAAATAAGGAATAAGGAAAAACCCAAAGTGTCTCCTCACTTTAGTGTGGAAACTAGCGGGTGGGTCTTTGATTAGTTTTTTATTATTATCCGCCATTCTCTGCACTACTTCTCTGTTGTTGTTAGTTAATTGTGTTCTTCACCAGCCGCTATTTGCGCCACTTTACCCATATTTACCCGAACAGCGCCCCCACAAACAAAATGGTAGATATTGGGTAGTGACAGTGAAACTGACAACGGGTAAATGAATCACTTTGGGTTGTAATAAAATATCGATATAGTGCGACAGAGAGCACAACAATATATTGCAATATCGATTTCCCCCCCCCCCCCACTCCTAGTGTTAAAGATATTTTAAATGAACTCTGGTACTATTCGAATATTTTTGTGCCTACTTTAACCAGCTTGACTAAAACACTGGCTTACCAACATTTACAGTAAACATGTTTGAAAACCCTGATTAACTTTTCTTAAACTTTCTGGCGACACACCATTACATAAAACTGCACACCATCATGTGCCATCTTCACATTTAAAAGAAAATCCTTGACTTTGAATCGTACACAGTATAATGGCTAACATGCAGATTAGTGAACCCCAAAATTGTGACCATCAGACAAACCTAAATAGTTGTCTAAGCGACAATTTGAGCCACTGTTCTGCAACATCCATTGCAAAGAAGAAAATCCTAGAATGCACAGTAACAGAATGTTTTCTACTCTGCCAGTATAAGATTTCTTACATGCACTGCCAAAATTGGCATTACCATTTTTCTTTGGTCATTTGGTAAACGTTCAAGACAAAAGCGGGTATATTTTACACAGATGCTGACACTCATCTGATTTTCTTCATACTGTAGGTTAAGGTAAACTGTTTTTGCTAGAATTCCCCATTTTGACCAAACTCTTAATGTATAATTGACTGTAGTGTCAATAGCTTAGCAGCATGAAAACAAATGAGCTGAATTATTTGTATGCCTAACATGAAGAGCACATAAGGAGTTGCTTCCTATGTAGAGCCTTCCAAATCAGATTCTTCATTTCCTCAGAAGGCATCTGCCTATGTAGACAGAAAGGCAACTCACTGTGTTCCAGAAAACAGCTATCCAATTATTTTAAGAGCAGCCTTCCTTTTCAAAAAAAAAAAAAAAAGGCAAGAAGCAGCAAGAAATTGCATGGGAACTGTTTGTCTAGGGCAGCTTGACCTGAACAGATTGCACTGGATGAGGTGAAATCATAGGTTAAGGTGCAGCAAAGTCAACTTCTTCACCACTGATCTCCCATAAGACTACTACACCTCAAACTGGTCTATGTCAGGACCGTCTTGCAGGGCACAATAGGGTATCGCTCATCTACAGTCATGTGTGAAAACAAACCAGTGCAAACATGAGGAAATATACAGTGAAACAAAAGGATAAGGAGACAGAATAGGAGAAATAATCTCTCTGCTGACACATGGCACAGGCGGGTAAAGACGGAGGCCCGGGGCTGTTGTCTGAATGCCAAACAGCAGCCGTGTGCTGCAGAGCTGGTGCAGGGGATAATTCTGAATCACTGGGCACTGTAAACACAATAAATCAACCGCCCCACAACACACTGCTGATACACACCACTGACTTGCTGCATATTCAACAACACACACACACATTGAGCAGTCTATTCACTCCACAGAGATGCAAGTTTAAAGAGAAGGCAACGATTTAGAATGAAAAAAGAATTAATCTGATTCACTCTGATTTCTGCATTCTAAATGCTTTTCAAACCTCTAAAATTGCCTAATTTCGGAGCCAAACTGAATATTTGGAAGGACGAGTCAACAGTAGGACACGACTTGATTATTAAAAAACTGATAAGAAACCAAATGAATGGTGAAAAGTGTGAGTTTGATTCCTGAATGAAAGTTTGCATAGCTACGTCAAACAGTTCATTTAAAAGGAATGGATTTATTCACTGATCTGTGAGTGGTAGATGTTTCGATCATAGTGTTTTTGATTCTTTAAAAATTGCCCCATTTGTGTTCCACAGAAAAAGAAATCAAAGAACATATGCATTCTGAATGAAATAAGTGAGAGTTAATCATTTTTTGGGGTAATGCTAACCTGAAAAAGACTTTCAGAGACCGTTATTACATGTTTATTATTTATTTATTTTATTTTATTTTTTTAAATGCAAGACATGCCCGATTAAACTATAAAACAAGACAAATATATAAAAGGGACATTTCACCCAAACACTTAAATTCTGTCATTAATTACTCTCACTCATGTCATTCCAAACCCGTAAGACCTTTGTTTATCTTCGGAACAAAAATTAGGATATTTTTGATGAATTCTGAGACCTCTCATACCCTCCCTTACACGATCAAGGCTCAGAAACATATCAAGGAGATTGTTAAAACACATCCATGTGCCATTAGTGGTTCAACCATAATTTTACAAAGCTACAAGAATACTATTTACGCTGTTTATGCTTTGATCTGGACATAACCAACATATCCATGTACATATGTGATACTCTCCAAAATGACACTATAGGGTGGATGTGGAGGAGACGAATTGTGGAATAAAGTCGTTACAAAAAAGTCGCACATAAAGATTATACTTGTAGCTACGTAGAATTATGGTTGAACTACTGAAGCCACATGGATGTCACATCTCCCTATGTTCCTGTTCCTTGATCGTGTAAAGGCCAATTCACACCGCGCAGACAACCGCCAACAACCAAGTTGGCTCAAGTTGACTGTTGCATTTAGAAATTTTTACACTAGTCACACAGTCATGTTTACACTACCCCCAACAAACACCAACAAACTTTGAGTCTCAGAAAGAGTTTAATAACACCGGTTCTACACTGATCACTGATCACTCTCCTCCACATCTTTTGTAGACACACCCCTTACTGCTGATTGGTTACAAGTTTATTTAGGTTCTTAGTCTAGACTCTGTTTTCTAAAGCATTTTTAAAAAATTGCTTACCCTGCGTTTAATGTCTTTTTGTGTCATTTGCCACATAACTAGTAAAGTGTAAACCTGCATCATTGTTTCTATCGTTGCAAAAAATGTGAACTGTATTATTGTAAAGCTCTCTATATAAAGTTGAAAAAAAAAAAAAATATATATATATAATCCAACTTTATCTACTATCTATAAAGATGTGATACACATTATTATGACTTTCTAAAATAAATAAATAAATAATAATAATATATTACAGAGTGATTGACAGGATGAGGAAAAGAAAGACACAAGGGTCCAGTAATACACATGGGACTTCGGGTTATATAAGCCAACTCATATTGTATGTTTGGTGACACATCCGCCCTCTCCAAGCCTCCATGCCTAAACCCTTTACCTCTCAATCGCATGGAACAAGTGAGTGTGAGAGGGGACAGGAAATAGAAGAGTCTCAAAGGGACGGCACAATGTCACCTTACAGCAGCTGCTGTTGTCATCACACTAATGCAGGCGCACTGACCCCTCGACCCCGCAAGTTAATGAGGGAGGAGGGGTCTCACGCAAGGACGACACACACTGCGGCTCGGGGACCGCACAACACGACACAGAAAACCGTCTTACCTGGAAATCTTTCTCCTCTAGTATCTCTTTCCTCCATCGCACCAGGAAGGCAGCACACACGTACAAGTGGAAATGAGAGAAACCTTCAGGCTCTGCCTGTGAACACAAAGATGAAAGTAACACTGAAGTCACGATTGATGGAGTCATATCGATTTAAATTATGACCTTACAATTATGAGCTCATTAACACATGACAACCCATATTTGCCTGCCAGCTTGGCTCAATAAAAATTAAATAATAAACAAGTAAATGTAATAAATATCATACATTTTTAAATACATTAAACTTAAATAAATCAATAGCATAAGTTTTAGTTGTGCTTTAATTTGTAGTTTTATTTAATATACGCCAAATCTACTCGATCAGTATATTAGATGTTATTTACATATTAATGTCTTATAGCCACAGTAGCAAAAACAGAAAATAGTCTTGAAAAACTCAATTAATAAACATTTTCGGTGCAAGAAACCTTGACTAATATTAAAAAGAGACATCAGATAAAAAACAGACCAATTGCTACATAACTGTACATTAATGGTCTCTTTAGGAAAGCAGAAGGAAACCTGAGTTTATGTGAGATTTTTATTAAGAGATCGAGAAAAAATCCTCTATTTAGTTTGACCTTTCATGTTTCTCACTTTTATTTTTCTCACTACTTATCCTATCTCCTCATTTAGGCTTCTTGACATATTTTCTGATGGTGCCGAAATAAAACAATCAAATTAAAGGGCAGGCTGAAACAAGATGAGCCTTTATACGTGAAGGCCTAGCGGGTATAATAATAGTAACTCTCTAACAAGGCCTTTGTGTCTGCTGAATGGGACAAAAAGTGGTGTATGTAATCCTTCTCAAACACCTTGCACTATAATAACCCCGTTGAACATATCCTTTCTTCATCTGAATAAGAACATATACGTCATAGAAAAGAGCAACAGTCTAAGCGGGTACATTAATGAAGTCAGCAAAAGTGATGCAACACAATCACATCCAATATGAACATATGCATATCGGACCAATGAGAGTTCACTGTGGTGCCACATAAACCAAAACCAAGTTTTGTTTTACAGTGCAGATAGGACACAGTCAACTAGTTAGGTCAACATTAATGTGTGTCCTTCTACAGACACCTGATCTATCACCAAGACAGCATCTTCTTTTACATGGGAGGTTCATGCCGAAAATCTGGCTACGTGAGATGCCACCTGAGGAGCCCACGTGGCGTGACCACTCCAGCTGGAGGTGCAATGAGCTCCACACGCAGAGGAGGGAAGATTATCTGCAATGCCAGACACGGACAGGAGGGTCCTAATGAAAATCAATGGACGTGTTTCTTCCAGCAATAAACAGGAAGGACAGGTCTCCTCTTCAAGGGTAAATGCGGGCAATGGAAATCTTCCCAACTGTACCGCATGTTAGAACGCTCACACACAAACAGCACGGTATACGGCAAAGGTGGCAGGAAGTGGTTTCGAGACTGCGCATGTTACATCCAGTCCAATTACCCCACAGTCATTCTCAGTCACCTCCTCGTCAAAGTGACCACACAAGCGTGAAATGCACTTAATTAGACACTCAATAGACAAGGCCGGGCTGCAAGGGCATCTGCATATGTTCAGTTGTGCGGGAATGAACTCTATAATGCAGAGCTCTGGCTTTCTTCCACGTATTTATAACAGGAAGCGTTGTCGGAATAGCTGTTAATGACATGCACCACTAATTTTATTTCGTTAAAAGACTTAATCCCTGGAAACTGTTGTTTACATAAATAAAGAGACAGGTGGACTAGTGATAAGATGCCATTTTTGAATTATACGCATTTTAATACATTTTTAATTCACCCACGTCATTAGTGTTCTTTAAAACCTAAATGACTTTATATTATTTCCATGCTAATGATTATCAGAATGCAAATTAACTGAATATAAGCTACAATAAAATTAGCAGTAAAAAAAGGAATATATCTTTAAATTCTATCAAAAGCTAAGTATCTTTCTTTTTTTTCTTCAATGAATTAAATGTATAAACAGTTGTTTTCCTGTCCAAGCTGCTCTTTTCTAAATAAAACTAAAGAAAAATAAGCTTAAACGAAATGAAACATAAATATTAGAAAACAAACTTGAAAATTAGAAATGCTTTTTGAATTATGTCATTATTTGTAAATTCGCATGTTCTTTAAGAAACAAATTTACATTTTTCCATGAATCGTAAAATAAACCCTGATGTTTAACAGAATGCCCAAGCTGCTCTTTTCTCACTGAAAGTAACAGGAAATAATATAAAACAAAATAAAATATAAATATTACTTTAAAAAATCTTGATAATTAGAAACGCTTACTAGCTTTTTTTTTCTTTTCTTTTTTTTACAATTTTTATATTTTATTTTACCCTACCCTTCTTTTCAGAAAGTTTCATTAGTTTTAGTTAACAATAACAACACTGCTCAAATATAATTGGCCCTTTTACAAATTCAAATTTGGATGCGTACGGTAACAAAACATCACAACCATTTAGTGTCACTTTGTCGCATCTGGAACTGTGTGTTTTTATGTGCCAAATATGAATTATGTGCATGTTCAAATGAGATTTGAGAGCTGCAGTAGAGTGGAAGTTTATAAACACATTTTTGCTATATTACATTCCTTTTTGGAGTTTGACAGTAACTATCCATGTTCACTGTATGAAAAAACTCCAGCTTGGATGCATTTCTCCTTTGTGTAAGTATATGACAGCGATTATATAATATTTATGGGTGAACTATTCCTCTGCGATGCAATATGCAATTTGTGCTTAAGCAGAAGGTACTATCTATGTCTAAATATAATCATTGCCATACAAACAAAAGCTGCTTTGGTGTTTTGAGAGGATATACATGTTATTAGTGTGTTTTTTCAAAGCCTGTGGTCTAGTTTTATGTGGGACTGAAGGCTGGGTTCACCTTTAGATGGGCTGTAGTTTCTCTTCATTGATCATTTTAATTATTTTGTCTGTCTCTCCCTCGGGGGGGCGAACGGTTGATGATGGGTCTTAATTAATGGGGCCAGTGGGGGAATAGACACAGTGGTCCATTCTGGAACGTTCTGACGCAAGACCTGGTGACACACTTCAGGTGGGATAAGTTTGAAACGAGGACAAACGCAATGCACATTGTTCACGATTGCATGTTCTTAGAATTGTTTCACTCTTTTGTTTGCTCTATGCTAGGGTACAGCTGAGAAGTTAATAAAGAAATAAATGGATGCATACACATATAGTCAAAGAAAGCAAAGGTGCTTGTCTGTGCAAAAAAAACAACAACTTTCTTTAATTTTAGTATAATCACGTCATAATCAACCACATTTGTGATTTAGTCAGTTCTACTTCAGCTAGAAAATAACATCAAAATGACTACAATAATTTAATATAATGTTGGGAATTCTTATTGTTTGTTGTCCACATCATATTAATTATACATGCGTAAATACATATGTGTAAATATGAATTGTAACCAATTTTACATATGCTTTCTCAATTTTTGAAATTTTGCTATGCAATTTTTAAACTTAAAGCCTTTAAATATCACACTTTAATTTAGAGTTCAATTCTCACATTAATTAGTTGCTTGTTAGCATGGTTATTATTAACATGCTGTTTATTAACACTTACAGAGCACATATGCTGCACGGCTATATTCTACATTCCTTATCCTACCCAATACCTAAACTTAATAACTACCTTACTCACTATTAATAAGAAGCAAATTAGGAGTTTAAGGTTAACGTCAATAACTGGACCTTAAAAGAAAGTTTGACCAAATTTTGGCCAACAATATTGACACCTATGGTAAATATGATCAAAGAAGGCTGTGAAAATTAATCTGCATTGTTAATCATTTTGATTTTTTATTTAAACAAAAAAAAAACCTTTCATTGGATAATACGAATTTAAATGGGGTACTTACACACACCATTCTGAGGGTTGTTACATGTGTGAAGTCACAGAAATATTACAGCTGTAGATACTATGTAGCAATGTGTACTTACACTGTGGTTACATACTAGATACATATCTAGTTACTATGCAAGTACACAGGTATTAATATAACAGGGACACTTAATATATGGTGGGACCAAAATATATACAATTTTATTTAAAATTTTTCTCAAATACACGTGGACATAATTATTGGCACCCCTAGAAATTCTTACGAGTAAAATATCTTTAGTTTAGTTCCATTCATATTTACAATTTTGAGCACTCCAGGGTGATTATTAACATGAAATTGTCCAGCCATGGCTTTCTGTTTCACAGAAAAATATAAATAAGAGGAAATACAAATTCCCTTAATCATCCATCAAAATGGGAAAAACCAAAGAATATATGTCTAAAGTGTATAATATATGTATAAAGTGTGGCCAATATTATATATATATATAGACATATGAATATGACATTTACAGTATATTATTTAATTATAAAATACACTTTCTGCAGTAACTGAATTAAAGAGAACTATTCTATAACTTAAAGTATACTTAATTTTTGTGGCACATGTGGGACGAGTTATTAGGGTTTGTTCAAATCCTAAGTGAGCATTACAAATTACATTATGGGAGCTAATGTAAATCTTTACAAACCACTCTTGACAAACGCTCAAAGCAGTATCCGTTCAAAGCAGAACCTCGTAACGTTTTGACAGATTTTCATGTAAATAAAAGTGTATGCTTACAGCCATAACATAAAATCTTCAGGGGCAGAGATCTGAGGTATCATCATGATAAACAGCAAATGTAGCAGTCGGAGCGCTTAGGCAGAATTTTGATGACAAGCACTGGAGATCATTGGTTAGCAAAAAGCCTGCAGTCAGTTTATACTTCCATCACCAAGATCCTTAGAGAGTCAGTTCTAATATTAAGCGTGCTCCTTGCTCATGCAAACGCACTCTAGATTTACCAACAAGTCTGTTGAGATGGAGTAGATCTGACATCGAACAGCTCACAACATTCATATCTACCCATCCTTCAGCCCCGAGCAAGAATAGAGAGAGAGAGAGAGTGAGAGAGCGTGCAGATGAAATGGAGTGGGTCGCTCTGAGTTATGTTCAGGGTGATGATTGCCTGTTGGTGTAACCTACCGGCCTTAATCAGAGCGGCAGGGAAGATGACCGTCTGAGGGTATCAAGCTGTGACACGCTCCCTGCTACTGTGCTTTATTACTTTATTAAACCTCTCTCTACCTGTGAGATGTGAGACTCCTGCTGTCAGTGGGGGGAATATCGCCCACTGTCTGGGAGCATGTGTGCAGTCAAATGTCAAAGGGAGACCTCTGTAATTTGTGAGGACGCGTATATCTTTCAGCAGAACATCAAAAAGCAACAAACCTGACACTTATGACGAGTCATGACCCAGTGTTGATCTAAGAGCACACGTGTTTAAGAACGGATGAGTGAAAGATTTCAGATAGTGACAGCAGTTTAAATGTGAACGATTGTGTAAATGTTCACCTGTTTGCCAGTGTCATGTCAGATCTAAGCCATTGTCAAAATAGTTCAACCCTTGGTCTCCTCAGGGGAGCCGGTTGTAATGTTGTGTAATCCCGTTGTAGATGATCATGTACTGTAAATATTAGGTACGTTATTAATGTATGAATTCTACCATTAGGCATTTAAAAGCATGGTTTTTGATATAGCAGGTCAGTGCATTTAATATTTTTAGAACTATAGCTATCATACTTGGTGTGATCGGGCCTTAAGAAATATTTCTTGAGTACCAAATAAGAATATTAAATAATTTGGGTTACAACGACGACAAGAGAAATGGCTGCTGAAAATGAGTAAGAATAACTAACGTTTTAAGATTAATTAAGTTTATTCAATAAACGCATTGGTGGATTTCTAAGCATTTTAAAACCCTGAACCCAAACATTTGAACATAGGTTGTTAGAATGTTTAAATATTTATAAAATGTAACATTTGCTTTGGATTCTTACTATTAACTAGTTGCAAATTAGCATGCCTATTATTAACATATTGGCTGTTTATTTGCTCATACTCTGCATAAGCATTATCTATATACATAAAACTACCCAATACCTAAACCTATCTACTACCTTACTAACGATAACTAAGCAACTCTGGAATTTTTTTTTAAGCAAAAGATGTAGTTATTGGTTTGTTAATAGCAGGTACAGGCCCTAAAATTAAACGTAGCCTTGTTTTGCTTTATTTAAAGGGGTTAGTATGTTGTCAAGTGTAAATGTTGTGCTCAATAATATATTTAATACTAATGCAAATAAATAAATAATTTTGCCACTTATGCTAATTCGTTGCCCCAATGAATTATATATCTGGTATTTTATGTAATATATGTGCTCTCTATACAACTCAATACAAGATTGTGCGACTGATATTTCATTACGGTGGTAAGCCCTTGTTTGATCCAGCAGGTCAGTGCAGTTCTGGCCTCTTTGCTCTTCATCAACCAAAAGTGTCGTTCCAATTTAAGTTACACAGAGTTCTGGCCTTTGCTGTCGGGCGAACTTATACACAGTCCAGGAGGACCTAAAAGTTTTTCCTATTTTTAACTTGACTTTTGACAACACAAATGTGAAACTTAAGATGACAGGGCTTTCTATAGTCAGGAAGAGCGGGCGATGTACTTAGAGAGGGCATGAGAGACAGAGAGAGAGTGAACACAGACAAAGAACTACATCATCTGACCATAGGTTTTCCATGCACCTAGTTCCCATAGGAACTGAAGCTTTCAAGCTTTAAAAAGGACACTATAGTACAACAAAGGTAACATCAATGTGTCATACGATTTCTAAAGCCATATGTGTTCCATTTAAAACCATATGTTTGTGTGCTAAGTTGCTATTAATGGATAACCTTCCCAATTTAGGTAAGTTGTTAACTGCTGAGACCAGATTGGGTCAATGAGTTTAACTTAACTGCTGAGAACTGACTCAACCGATCTGATTTAAAAGAACATATCACAAGAGAACTGGGATGAATCTCAAAGTTTTCAATGAATATTGACTTAATCAAATGGGTTTAAAATAATTATATATTCAGTAATATTTACAAAGAATATAGCACACAAGTGTGCACACACAGCATGAACTAGAGTAATAAATGGCTAATATTATAGTAATATGCATGCTAATAAGCAATTAGTTAAGACCTTAAAATAAAGTGCTACCTTTTTTGCAACCAGTAAAACTCTTTAAAGTTCTCCTTTTGTGTTCCAACGTTAAAATTTAAATAGAGGTGTGGAATGACTTTAGGCTTAGTAAAAGATGCCAAATGTTTCATTTTTATGCTAACAAACCTACAGGAATAAGGATGTAGGCATAGCAAGTTCTCAGAAAGCAATATTGTGTCTGAGAGCTACGAAGTCTCGTTCGATTATGGAGTGAATTTGTCCAAAACCATTCACTGAAGTCAGCTTCTGCTCAAGTGGGGCGCAGCAAGGTTGACTTTTGCTAACATTTTTATCGTAAATGATTGAGTGCAGGGCACACGGTGAGCTGTTGCTCTGTAAGTGATTGAGCAGGAACTACGAAGGAGCTAGCAGTGGAGTTTTAAAGTAAGGAGTGATGAAATATTGATGTGCAAGGGGCTTTGCTGCTGACCTGGACCTTGCCTTCTGGGTACTGCCTTTTCTGTGTCAGAAAACATAGGGCAATCATTAGGGGGAACCCCACGGGACAGGTAAAGGGATTCAGGTCGCAGGTCCAAATCCCCATTGGGAAGATTCCGTCCAGTGTGCCTTACGGTGAGGTTTTAGATCAGGATTCGACATGGATGAGGAGTAAGAAGAATGAAACTACAGCTTGGTGCGCAGGTGTATACAGTACAATACGTCCATGCCAGCCGAATCTGCGAAAAGCTTGGATGTGAATTTGAGAGCTGGGAAGATTTCATTGGTATTCAAGCCTTTAGGAATATGCAGAAGAGCGTAGTTGGAACTGGCTAAAGCTAGTGCTTCTTTCCTTGGGGAGATACTGCAGATAAGCCTGTCCTAGCAGAAGCAATCTTCTAGCTCATTACGATGGCAAAAGGCCTGAGCTGGGGGAGTTTTGCTAAACTGTACAGGGCTAACAAGCACCCGTGAACAGCAGGAAAGCATCAACCATTGCTAGGGTTCGAGCTGAATCTGCTAATTCGCGGCACGCCGACAAACCGTTGTGAAGTCCCACTGGCTCTATAGCACAGAGAAGTTGGTGCAAGACCGTCAGTCGCTTGGCTCAATCACCAAGTGGGGGAGCCAGGGACACCGTGCTCTTTAGCGCAGACGCTATCACGCTTCACACTAAGCCGCACATGATAACTCGTTTTTTTTTCTTTTTTTTTTTTTTCAAACAGTCCTCCGACAGAAACCATTTCAGCCAGGGCTTGAACATAACTGAGAATGTAGACCAACATGGAGAAAAATCCCAGAGCTCCCCCTAAAGGCAGACAGCATAACAGGTTATTAAATGATGAGGTTTGTCTGCAATATCAAACACTCATCCTGGGGGGTGTCTCGCCAAAGTCAGCGCCCAGATGTGTGACGCGCAGTTAGAGGTGCGAGCACACAACATTAAAAAAGACTCCTTGCTTGCCTCGGGCTTCTAATAAGTCTCCCCGCTGAGAAACCCAACAAACGCACCGGAGAACTGAGTTTGTGATGCGGTTGTACAGTAAAGAGAGTAAGACCTTGCTGTGGGCAATGTAGACACACAGGCACACATTTATTCTTTAGTCCACTGACTTCTATTGACTGTGATGGGTCACGAAACATCCCTGCTCACTTTCTGCTGTGTGCGGTAGCTCAATAATTGAAGGCCACGCTATCGATGCGTTCGGTGGGAAGGAAACTATGAAACCACCTGCTGGGTTACAAGCTGCATCATGACAAAGCAAGGATTCGTACATTAAATCAGCTTGTACTGCTGGAAATGCGAGGATGCTCACTCGAGGGAGGTTAATGGAGAAATGAACACTCAAAACTGATGAATGAGTTAAGACCCACACAAAGGAATAATACAGCCAAAGACGAGGGTAATTGTAGCAAGGACAGCACAAAGCACAATAGCTTTTGTAAGCCTCCGCTATACACATCAGCTCATATGGCAGATGGCCGTGATACATATCCAGTGCATCAAAGGACCACAGAGGGACTATTACTGTTTTTAGGTTCAAGCAGAATAAGACGTACTGAAAGTGTAATTGGACTGATGGGAGGACACCTCAGGCACTACGCATGATACTGCCATTGCAAATAATGCAACTCTGCTTCTGTGACGAGACCGCGTCAGTGCATAAGTGATACTACTCTGGTTTGATATGTTTGGCCATGTCTACAGAGACCTGCTTTCTCAAATCCTAATAAGATCACAAATGGTCTAATTTCGACATGGTTGGCTCTGCACATAAATGGTAATTGGTCAAATATTAAAATGATCAAATATTGAAGTGATCAAAAGTACCATATTCAGTCAATATTTTAGAGCTTTTAGTTGGCCCATATTGCATATTGATATACAGTATATACACGACACAGATTTCCATAGAATTGTAACTTCACTAAGTAAATTCTCCACATCTGCCACTTAAATGATTGGTCATGGTTTTAAAGAACTACATCATCCGATTTTATACTTTTGCATGCATGTTTTGTGTTAGGAATCAAAGTTTATGGTAATATTAATGGATAATCCTCCATAATCTTCAGTAAACTGAATTCACTTGGAACTGGATCAACTGAACCGGACTTGGACATTGGTTTACATTGGTTTAAGAATCTTTACTTAATTATTTACTTTACTTTTGTTACAAATAAGTCTCAATTGTTTTTAAATGTATTCTGTCAATTTTGTGTCAACAGAATTAATTAATAAGTTACAATTAATATGGAATAAAATGCATAATACTAAAAAGTCTATTATATTATAGTATATATTCAACACTGGGAGCAGCAAATCCTATAAAAGGTTGTATGCAATGTTGCCTAATATTTGACAGAATGCCTACGATTCACAAAACTGCTGTCTAATGAGACCGCTCACTAGGTTCTGAGCTACAGCCAGGGAATCTCATAAAGTGTGAAGTCTGCCAAGAAACCAGAAGCCTGAACTTTATACAAAGATAACCGTTCTAAATTAGTCAAATTAAAGATGCTGTCAGCAGTTTTGGAAAAGCACGCACACATTTTTCCTTTAACCTGACAAATATCACTAAAATAGGTGTCCTGAGAAATCACATCCGTCTCTGTGACAGCCCTAGGCTCTGTAAACAGCAGAAAGAGTCAGGAGAGCGGCCCACACTTATTTTTTTTGATTTTCTTCATAGTCAAATCAGAAAGGTTCTTTGCTTATGAACCCTGTTGTGTATTTTAAAAAAAAGAGAGGTTCATTACATACTCAAACAGATGAAACTTCTGGGAAATGTACCATAAAATTAATTGTAAAACATCAGCTCTTGTGGAGATTATAGATGCACGATGTAGCAAAAAACAATAAACAACGGTACGGTAGGCTTGGAACCTCAAGGGCAAGGTGGTACTAAAAGAAGTATCAGGTACGGTTCCCAGAGGAAAACCCCCCAGAAGTGAACTGTACCAAACCACCATACCATGCAGTACCAACTAGTGGAAAAGCGCCACAAATGTTCTAACCAATTTAGGTAATGCACACAAAATAAGTGTACCATGAAGAATGAGGAAACAGTCTGAGGCATTATCCAAAGTTTTATCCATACATATGCAGTTAGGGGGCCATGGAAACTCCTATATCAGAACAGAATTATTTGGCAAGGGAATGAAAATTCACATTGAAGCCGGGCAGTTCCAGAGACCTCAAGCTTTGATCTACTGCTCAGTGCAGTACAGAGGATTTTTGTTTACTGTGTAGAGGTTTTCATGAGGAGCAGTGGAGGGTAAAAAAAAGGTACTCTGAAGAACATGAGTCAGCGTGTAAAGCAAGTGTGACAACAACAAGCAGCCCAGATCAAGAAAAACTCACAATGCACTATGAATGGCACAGAAACCATCTCCCTCAGAGATACAAGGGAAGGTACTCTTTCTGTTTTCAAAAGCCCATGAAATATTCATCATTTAGACTTGGCTAATTTGGGCCATCAAGATCTTTAAGGTGAGTTAGTATGACACAGATTGTCAGAGTCGGCGAGGGAGGGAGAGAGTGCGAGCAGTCATTTTCAGACTATTTGGTTATGCATTAAAAATGCATGGGATGAATTACATTCTATTCCTGGCCTCTGTTGAGGAATTCACACTAGGGTCCAAAATCGAGCACTTGGCAAAACAGAGAATAAGAATAACTTTAAATTTCCAATCGCTGAAACTTCACTTGAGCAAAAAAAGATGAGCAAAGTGTTCAATAAAATATGATTTTACTGAATATTTAAAACATAGTGTGAAGCAACTGTATAAGTTACACTGCTTTAGGATCTGGAGACTTTATTTCATAAAGGTAAGTTTTTGCCACTTGTAAGCGTCAAATGGAATCGAAATAAATGAATAAATAAATGAAAAATCCCCACAGAACGAAAATGTGTGAAAACAGATGCTAAGATAATTTTTTAACACTTTTCAATATGGCTTTGTTAACGTACTAAAAATTGGCATTACTTAAACAGCATTTATTAATCCTGATGTTTTAGCATTTACCAATGCTTTATATATTCAAAATTTGTGCTTGTTAACATCAACGCATTGTGAACTCACAATGAATTTCTGTATTTCCATTAACACCAACACACATAAATACTGTAACAAATGTATTATTCATTATTTGTTCATGCTAGTAACTAATGAAACCTTATTGTGAAATATTACTGAGGATTTGCTTATTTTCATGTATAAAAACTGACATTGTCAGTATTACCAATAACGATATTCTATTGTTTCCAATATATAAAAAAGTAATAATAATAAAAATTTAAAAGATAAAAGGCAATCACAACATTATAATGCACAGTATGTAACAATGACTTTAGAAATCATACAAAAATATATAAACAAAATGTATTAAATTATTAGTCTCAATAAAAATAACTTCTGCGCAAGATGATCTCAAAAGAAAAACAATAATAATTACAAATATGCATGAGCAATTAAAAATTCAATATTGGAATACACCAATTAATTGAATATAAATAATTAATTTAAAAAAATGAATCTCGAATATCACCAATATGCTATAAATCTATTGTGCATTGCAAGCGTTTGAACTTCTCCAGATATAAAATTTACTTTGACAAGCTGAAGTCTGAAAAGTTTCCATGAGTACATTCCATCTGAAGTCAATCCACTGCACAAAACAAGATTTCCTGAAGTCCTCCATCCACGGCCCTTTCTGTGAGTTCAAAGACGAGTGGGTTCACCTCTCTCTGCGCGAGCACTTTCAAGCAAGCTCACAGCCCTGACAGCACGGCTTTCATAGCTTCTGGCCAAACATGAGTGAAATGGCCCAGTGATTTGATGGAAGCGTGAGAAAGGATTTTGGCCGAGGTAACAGTAGGGTATGACGCCATGACCACAATAGCAGTAACAGGTCAATGCACACAAGTTTACGCATCGGAAATGTCACATCTTGAAGACTTCAAAAGGGCACACATCACCTTTCATTTCGAAGACAGATGAGCTTAGTTCACTTCTTTTTGAATAACAGTGCTTGACTTGCTCAGTTTGAATATATACAAAGGAAAGTCATCCGAAGGTTTCAAGTAAAAGCTAAAAACCTCAAAAACTTTTCAAATCAGCTGCAAATGCTTATGAAAGAAGCGCCAGCAGTCCGTTTTCTCATGCTTGTGCCTATCCACACTGACCTGTTATACCAACACATGTACAATGCCAAACAACTTAATGCATTTCCACAAAAAAAGGCAGTTCCGGGTTGTCAAAAAAACCCATCGCTCTGTAAAGAAGTTGGTTACAAACCAGTGCCTGCTGTCATCAATGGCTCAGAAGCAGTATAGTGTCTTCAGCAAGCACAAAAACATAATCAGAAACATATTTTTCCTGTTCCGGCACCCTCTTCCTTACCAAAGAGCCAATTGCCATTCCTAAAGGCAAAGAGCTGTTAAATGTCACACCTTTAAGACTGATGAGGGAAGCTGTAATCTGCTGATTGGTCAGTTTGAATGTCACGAAATGGATTTTTTAAGAAAGGGATAAATAAGGGAAGACTGTAACCATCGCTCTTTTTCTTGGGGCTCTGCTCTTCCTTTCTAAATGTATTTTTTTTATTATTACCAGCTTTAAAAACAGTTTACAGTCACTTTTGAACAATTTATTATATTAAAGTGCTACTGTATGTTTCTTTTCTTAAAGCTTTCTTTCACCAAACTATCGAATGGTAGTGCATCCACAGATATACTGAGAAGCAAAATCTAGAATTTTTTTTGTTCAGTGGTGTTTAAAATAATTAAAATGTGCACATGCATTCAAGGTGTAAAGAAAATTGTTATTGAGTTTAATTTTATGGTAATAGCACCTTAAAAAATACAAATTGATTAAAATTGAAGAATTATATGAAACATTGTTTTATATAAGCTTTGTCAGTTTCTTTTTTGTAGACACTTTTATACATCACTGACCACCTTCTAATACTTTGGATGATAAATTATATCCTTAAAAATGTGAATAAAGTGTCATAAAAACGCTATGCGGTATGTTAATTTGAGGGCAGGTTATGTAGCAACTTAAATCATTGTTCGGCTCAAGTGAGTGGAAAACAGTTGAAAAAAAAAAAAAAAGTAAAAGTGACCTCAAGCATCAATAAAGAGCTAAAATAATCATGGGTTGCTGCTGCAAATCCTGCCGCAGTTATCTCCTCTTGCCCTTGCTTTTACTGTTTGCTCAGCTGGCAAAATCAATATTTGAAAGCAACTCAGGGTGCCTCCAATCATAAACAAACTAAACCTGAGACCTTTACCAATGAAAATAAGCCATCAAAAGTACTTGAACCTAAAAAAACCTAAAAATAATAATAATAAAAACTTTTAATGTACCATATTTGCTCTGCACTCCACCAGCTTCTGTTTAATAGAGGGAACAATCAACAGTGCATGTTAAGCAATATCCTGGTCTTACTGGCTTGGGACTGACCTAACTGTGACTGGAGTGTTTTTGTGGCGCCCTCCGAGCTAACATACACATCAAAACGCATCACTGACAAAGGATGGTGTTTTTTCTGCAAAATAATCCAATGACACGTCCCTAGTGAGTAACAAATAGATAAACAAAGCATGTGAACTGTCTATCGGCAATGGTTACAATCTGTGTAAAATCCAAATCCAAAGGACAGTCAGCTGTTGAAAGCTATTCCTCTGTACTGTAGAGATGGAAGGAAACTGACATTTAATACAATATGCTTCTGCTGTTGACAGGAAGCATATAATGGCTTATCACAATTATCTTGAAATTCTACATTCCTTCATAGTAAGAATTAAGGATCATTTTCGCACTATTTCGAGCTGAGTGCACAGAAACGTCAGAGCCATTGCATTCACTCAGAAATGGCAGCCCGTTGTGCAAGAACAGCCTGGGAGCCTTCTGTAAGTGTTGGGTTAGGTGGCAGTAACAGCTCCAAGGTTCCTGGCTGTGCTTGAGATTCACCCTCTTTCAAAAACATGCCATCTACACCTAAAAAAACCTAGATGTGAAGCGACTGCATTCAGAAATGTCGGCTTATATATAAAAGCTGCTTTATTTCCACAGTGTTCTTCAGTGAGAACATATACTATGGTAGATGCTTTGAAATGATCTTTAATTCTTACTGTCAAAGATTATCTTGCTGTAATTGTATTAATAATATATAATTAAAATATTTGTGTGAGTCTTGTATCTGACAGGGTACATAGTTCTGGTATCTCTTATTGTGTAGATATTTACTTAAGTCCATATTTTTTCCAGCCTTATGATTTTCTTTGATCAGTGGAACACAAAACTTGGCTGCTCTTTTGAGGTAAATGAGGGTTAAACTTCCAAGTTCCAAAATGCCAGGGCAATTTTATACCTTTTTTCGATTTTTTGTCCTAACATGAGCCGCGACGTTGACTTGCAAAATTTCGAATTTAGAAAAGGGTTATATTTCACGATGCCGCGACTTCAACAGCAGCATACAAACTCAACGACAGTAGAAAATCTCAAGTGGTTATGTGCTTCATTCAAAGTTAAACATGTATATTATGAGTTATGACAAATGGAATTTTGTGTGACCTTATAGTCATACTGAACGCAACAGCTGATGGTTTAAATCAGATCCTGGAAAAATAATAATTAAAGCAAAGATGTCCGTAAAAACTGCAAACAAGTGTATCCCATAACAAATATGTTATCAGTCACTCAGTATGCACATTAATGATGTTAAACAGCTTAAATATTTATCAATTAGATTATATACGTCTCCAACTTCTAATTTTCTCTTCCAGAAAAAGTCCGCCCACACACACTTCTGATTGGCTGTGATATTTGATTGATTCTGTCACATCGCATCTAGTGTGTCACCTCCCATGCAGTTGCTTTTTCAAGCGTTACTGCAAGACGAAATGAAAATGACATCCAAAATTTCCTTCAGAAAAACAGCGATATAAAATACTCGCACTGGGTTTCGCTTTTGAAACGTGCAGTGCTCATGTTTATTCAACAAAGTCAAATCTTTTTGGAAAATCTATTTGTGGTGGTCAGTTTTGATATTGCGGTGGGCCGCCACAAGTAAATTAATGTACTGGAATCACTGAGAATCCATCCTGCTATAACAAGCTTGAGAATTTAAAGCGGCAGACGCATATGTGCTTAGAATATACACAGAATATTATTGCTGGTGTGGGCGGGGCTTTATTAATGAATTAATACTCCAATTAAAGTATTTCAGTGGATTAGTGGCCAACAACTTGTTTATTAAATCTTCAGATGTCATGGAACACCTTTGTGTGAAGAACAGTTCAAAGTTGAATTTGTTATTAGGTTTAAATTGATATCACTTTAAAGTAAATCAATTTAACTTGATTCGTTCAATAAATACATTTCACAGAGCCTGAATTACTTATTACATATCTGTTTATTAATGATTTATTTGTCAATGTTAACATTTTAACAGTGGCCTTTTAAACCTAGAAGGTTTTAAAACTATATAAAGACACATTATTGAGAATGTTTTAATCTAATCCAGTAACACTTTATTTTAGGGTCTCTTAACTAGTTGCTTATCAGCATGCATATTACTAGAATATTAGCCATTTATTAGTATTAATTAGGTACATATTAATGCCTTATTCTACATTCTTAATCCTACTTTAACAACTACTATTAATTGGAAGTAAATTAGGAGTTTATTGAGAGAAAAGTCATAGTTGAAAGTGAATAAGTGTTACCATCATTTCTTATTAGAGCAATAAGCCTAAAGAAATACATTATACAGTGTGAATGCTGAGTGTCCCAGCCAAAAACTTTTATAGAATAAAACCCCAGAATTCTGTTCTTTTCTGTTGCACTCTGTCTGGCTGTATTTCGAAAACATGTCTTGTGAACACCCCCTAAAACAGCATAATTATACAGGGCTTCATATACTTATTAATACAACCCACGACTACACGTCTTTTTTTGAAAATATGTGTACCCTGGTCCCAGAAACAAAGAGCAGTGTTCTCCTTTTTTATTGCACAAATGAAAAATAAATTATACAGGATTCTGCCAAACATTTATGGAATCCTAATTCTGTCTAATGGTAAAATAAATAAATAAACATCACAAATTGTAATAATTTATTATTGTGTGTGGAGAAAATGATTGTTTGGTTATCTATTGTTTATATAGAGCCACAGTTAAAAAAAAAGTCTCAGAGATGATATATTAATCACAAAATTAAACCATTTTTTTGTTTGTTTTTTAAGATAATTTAACAATGACAATTGTAACTTTTGGGAAATAGCTACAAGTGCATCAGAAACTGTTGAGTGTCTCTTTTACCTGATAAGTGTCCCACAGTCGAATGGTACAGCGCAGAGGAAGTTCTCTCATAAGCAAGTTGTTCATCCAGCGGAAGGCGAACTGCAAATACTCCACCTCATACTGCTGCATGTGGCGATGTATTGTCTCTGTTAAAAACAAAAACAGCACAGCAAATCACCACCCTGACGTCAATCACCCTATTCATCTATCAAAAACAATTAAAGCATCGTTATATTCTCTTCAGTAAAATTGGGACCAAACAATAAATGACAGCCACTCGACGGACACAACAATAACACTTATTCTCCCTGCCGCTTTCTCACACACAGACAGCAGACACGGTTCACAGATGACAGCCTGCCGGGCGCAAGACATAACACCCTAATAAAGCCATAAAGAATTTCCCCGTCCGTGCCATCATGTGCTCGACGCTGTCATGTAAGCATGAGGTAATTACTCAGCTGTCATCCCAATGTCTGAGCGTGTTATGTTTGAGAGGAAACAGCAGCTTTATTTATGGATGTCTTTTTAATCAACACGGACACGCTACTAAAGGGGAAAATGTGTAACATGCATGACTGCGTGTCCCGGCAGAAACATAGGCATCTTCATTCACCTCCTGGCAAAGATGGCATTTTTTGACCGTCACACGCATGAGAGGTTTTAACTGGAAGCTGTGAGTGATTTATTGAATTATATATTATATTATATATTATATTTTATTTTTTAACAATTCATTAATTTCTCACCCTCATGTTGTTCCAAACCTGTAACCTTTAAAATGCAAAAGAGATATTTCTCGTATTATCTTCTTTTGTGTTCCATAGTTTATTCTGTTGTAGTTAAACATTGATACTAGTGCTGCACGATATCATATCGCAATCGCGATGTCAGCCTATGCGATTACATTACAGCAAATGTTGCGATAAACAAATGCATTTGTGCAAGAAATTAATTCTTGACGCCAGACGCGAATGAAGCATTGAGCGCGACTGATTTACATGTTGAGTAAATGCAAAGACGCAATTAAACATTCTGCAGCGAGAAACACTGCAGACACAATTATTAAATACACACATACTTATGCGTGCAGTAAAACCGACGTGTTTAACGCATCGCTGAATTCATGTGAATCGCGCTGCAGGATGTCTAATTGCGTCTTTGCATTGACTTAAGCTTGTACTGCAGCAGGCTATAGACAAGCATCTTTCTGTTGTATTTTCCAGCGTTCTTCTCCGAACACTGTGTGCCATGTGCTTTGATTTATGTAATTTCTCTGCACCTGCTACACGCTGTGTGAAAGCTCTAATCCATTTACATGGGAGACGGAAAAATTATGCGCTGCTCACGCGCGCAGTGTGAAAATGGCGTAAACTCGAAATGTTTAAGTGTCCAATTACGCGTGAATGGCGAGACATACTTGCTCAAAATGCCTCAGGTGTGAACGAACTTTTAGCAAAGAGGGATTTGAGAAAATGATTGGCACACTGGACAAGAGATACCAAAAGAAATATACTACGTATATGTTACATCCTGCTAAAATAGTTTGGGACAACATGTACAAATATAAAAATGGGTGTTTGTTTTATTTATCTGTACTTTTGACTTTTTAATTTTATTTTAAAGTTAATTTAATGTAATTTTATTTAGTAATCTAAAGATGTTACTGTCATTTAGTTTTAATTTGCAAACATTGTTAATTTTAATTTTTAGTTGCTAGATTTCACTGTATACTGTATCTTAGTTGAGAAATACAGATTTCAGCATTATTAGTAATCTGTGAGGGCATTTTCCTTGATAACAAACAAGTTGAGTCAAATCACTTGCTTATCATATTCGCAATCGCAAATCGCAATTTTAACCTTAATAATCTTAACCTTAATAATAATTTTTCCCAAATCGTGCAGCCCAAATTGATACTTTCTCATTTAAAACAATAATAGCTTAAGATTATATTTGTGGATATACTGTATTGCTTCACATTTGCGCCATCAGTTCATTTTCGGGTTAGTAAAAAAAAAAAAAAGTTTCCACGGTAATGCTGTAAACAAAGCAGCACTGCGCAAACAAACGCTGCTTTATCAGGCATTACAGACATGTTAAAAAGGAAATGAAATCAACCAACCACTGCAGATTAGCGTCACAAAGTAGTGGTTTGTACAAATTACCTGAGTGAATTGTTTGGGAGTCATTGAGCAAATAAGGTAAAAATAAGACCATGCATTGCACAATGACCTTGCATGCATGTCAAACTGTTGTTGGGGACTCCACAAAACCAAAACCAAAACTAAGTGATTTTTTATTAAGTCTTGAAACCACAAAAGCAATATATACAGTATCTGTATATATATATATATATATATATATATATATATATATATATATATATACACGTGTAAAG
>JAUCNO010001091.1:1930728-1946927 GCA_032353835.1 Enteromius viviparus | reverse complement strand
TCTGAAAGGGCGAAAGTGCGGATGCGCGCGCGTCAGAACGCAGGTCAAAATAACTTAAAGAGAAAAAAAAAGTGAATGATCGTTTTTTTCGATTACACCATTTTTGTGATCGTTGAGACCCGAAATCGAAATCGAAATTCGATTAATTGCCCTACTTTTGTATATAAATTTCCCTTTTGATTATTGTAATGCATCCTTGCTGAACAAAATAATTAATTTCTTTTAATTTCTCCTTGTTTTCTTCTTTCAAAAACAAAATCCTTTATTCCAGACTTTTCACGTGGTGTATAATTAAACTGTGCATAATGCATTTTTATTTTTTTTGCCCCAGCATGTTTTGCCAATATGATCTTGTATCTTGTATATTCCCTTAAAGAATAATAGATTCACAGATATCCTTGTCCTTCTCTTTCCATTCGCTCGATTTCTCTTCTTCATATAAAGGTACTGTACCTTCCTGCCTATACTCTCTGTTCTCATTTATCTAGCTGTGATCAGTGTATTAATTTCAATTGTGAGCACACTCTTATTTCCAAGCCAGTTTAAAGACAATGAAAAATGAAGTTGCAGCTTGAGAACAATGAAACTTCAGCAGATCGGGATGTCGGGCATGGTCATTGATCACTGAACTCATGCATGGGTGACATCAGCGTTCTTTGCGCATTGGAATCAGGTCCACAAAGAAACGCATTCTGGAAAGACCCCAGCTGAATGTGCTGCAAAGTTTAATTTATGTGGTGTTTAGGGTAAGTAATATAATAATAAATATATATATATATATATAACTTCAATTTGAACTGTTATTCATATTTAACAGTTTATATTACAAGTAATTATTATTATGTGAGGTGGGCAAATAATAATTTATTAATGTAGACATTTTAGCTAATCATCATGGTAACAGACGTGGCTAAAAGTATAAACATACAAACAAATAAATGCACAAATAAAACAAGGTTTCACCACAGCATGTAATTATAAAAAGAGGAAGTGGTTATGGCCATATCTTGAAGGTGGTTATGGTGTGAAAATCCTATAAAAAAATAAAAAAAACGCTAACGGCTCTTTTGAAAAGAAGGCAGATAATTAAAGCCTGGGATCACTTTGTGGTGAGGAAATTGGCAGGCCGCTTAGGGCCTGGTGGTGACGGAAATGTAACAGAAATCAATGTTAGCTGTTTGAAAGCTCGATCTGTCACAATGAATTCACAAACCAGAGATTTTATTTTTTGACTGAGAGCAAGAGACAGGGAACCAATTGCCAAATACAGCGAGACACGAAGAGGTCTTCATTGTAAAATTCAACATAGCACTACAGGCAAAGGCTTGACAAAAATGAACCATGACAAAATGCATGGGGTTACGCATGAAAGTACATCTGCATACGAGTCATGCCGCCATAGGACATGAAAAGACCTCACAGACTCACGTCAGGCAAACTGGTGTTATAATGTCAGGTTTTAGTCTGCAGCGTTGTTCTTAGTGAAAAGAAATGGGTTCCTTGCTCTTTAGATTTCATGACAGCAATGGCCAGTGCAAAGTCCACCAGTGAAGTTTCCATGACAATAAAAAAAGTCCATCTATAGCACTGACATTTAAAATTATATACGTGCACATACCAGTATTATTAGCCATTATATGTTATTTCAGTCAAACTCCACAGCACTTTCAGAGAAAGTTACTTGCTCTTTTCAAGGTCTGTAAGCAAAGCTACTTTATTTTCTCAAGCCTTATATAATGCTAGTTTATGAAATGTTGATTTATAAGCAATGAAGTTAAAACTACGCGTTACGTTAATTACGTTAAAATTACGTTAATACGCGTATTAACTTTTATAGTTGAACCTGCAAGAAAAAAAAGTCTAAAATAGAAATTAGCTTTTAACTTACAGCCTAGATTTCCTTTAGTTTTTCCCTCAAACCCATGCTTCAAATATTCATAGGCAAAAATGTATTATAATTTTTTTTTATTTATAACATTAACAAACATTTTGATGTTGTTTAGCAAATTTGTTTTTTAAAGAAGTGATTGACTGTTCCTTATTTTTTTCCTAGGCTTTATTGTGATTATGGGCTGCAGTCTAACATGTGTTAAAGCTTCATTTGTCGTTTGTTAAAAAAAAATAAAAAAATAAAAAAATAAAGCTTTTAATATATGGTTTTATCATGATTAAAGCTTTAATACAATACAGCAATTGCATGTGTGTCCATCTTGATTCAACTTGATTACAATGTCAGAATAATAATAAAAATAAAACACTTACTTTTAGTCTTAATTAAAGCAAATATCAACATAATGTACAAAGAAAACAAATTTGAACATTGTAATTTTCCAGAAAAGAAAAAAAAAGTAAAAATCTGAAAATGGGGTACCTCATTTACCTCTAAATATTACTATCTTAAAGGCACATATTAATACTTTAAAAGGGCACTACAACAACAAAAAAAATAATAATCTAAACCTTACACTTTTGCAACCATTTGCTTGGTTAAGTTGAAAGTAAATATGGGTCGTCTTTGGCAAAAATGAGTGGCAAAGTGTATATCTCAAACAAAACTTACAAATAAGGAAACTCTTTCAAAATAATTACATAGTAGTGTTAAATTTGTCAGCATTTTAACTTAAAACTTTTTTTTTGAAAACAGGTGAAGGAGATTTACTGCTAATCAAAGACTGACATGATGCGCATGAACATACTGTGCAATATATTGCCAAGCCTTATCGTTTATTGAACTTTATCTCACCTCGTCATGCAAAAAAGCTAGTCAACATACATTTTTCATCATAGTTTTCATTATCAAAATTAACATCACTTCACAGCCACTAGGTGAAACACTTTGATCACATTTTCACTAAAAGAATAATTTAGCACGTAACTTTTTGACGCATTTCCAAACTCAAAACAGGTATGTGATGCAATTCTTTCCATTTTCCTGAGTGCATTCATTACTGGAGTTATTCCCGACCGTTGCTCTCAAAGGCGCTGCCTCCATAACAAAAAAGCAGGTGTTGTGCAAGCGTGACCTCGGCACCTAAGCGGTGCATCTGAATCTGAACATCTGGGTGTGCATGGACACACTGCGCCGATGTAAGCGAGATGGGACCGACAGCTCACAGCTGCGAGGTCAGACGACCTTTGGCCTCTCTCGTTGATGTTCGGGGGCAGCTTCCTGCAGGGAATGCCTGTCATGTCGGTGGGCTGCTGTGGGCCCTGACAAACATGCCCTAGCTGTACCCTGACTGAGAGAAGCCATATGGCGACGGAGGCAGAACGAACATGTCCGCGAACAAAGGTGTCGGAGGATCGAGCGTCAGAGGCGCCACGCACCCTGATCACTACACCGCAGATCTGGGCTCAGACTTTCCCAGCAGCCGCATGTTCTAAACCCCCAGCCTCATTAGTGCTGGAAGTGGTACCTTAACCTCTGCTCAGGACAGGAGAGTGACCAAGCATGCTACAGCGCAAGAAGAGAGTGCAAAAAGGGTTCGCCTGATTGATTTACATCCCCAACTTTACTACAGGGAAGAATATGATGTAAAACACCACGACAGTGCCAGATCTAAGAGCAGCCTGATTAAGGTCGACATGCGCCGTCCTTACAAGGGGGAAATTTGGAAATAATGCGACAGTAATCCAGGCAGCCTGATGAAGATGAGCATGGCAGAAACCCAACTCTCTGGCGACCAGCAATTACCCACTCCCTCTCTGGCACATCTTTTATATATGGGAAGTGCAACCCAAACAGAGTGAGGGCTGTACAGAGGACAAGATAAAGGCATGCTGGAAAGAGAGCCGTCATACATCAAAGATGCAACGATACACGCACTTTGACCTTGCTTCATTAACTTCCAAATGAAATCTTAAGGCATTGTTGCATTTCGTGCGAACAATTAGAACTTACACTGAGCTGACAGCAGAGCATCCAACAGCCTTTCTGTCGTGACCCTGTTTTCTTGGGATGTTGTCCCTGTTGGCCCAGGTGGCAAGTATTAAAACATACTATTACTATTTGCGTCTTGTCCTACCAAGCCAAACCCAATGATTTATGCTGTGAACACAGCACACTGACCCATAGGACTAAATCAAGAGAAGTGATTATCTGATGTGGACAAGAAATCCCCACCCAATTGACTCGATCAAATTAGGTTTGATCAGAGTAGATTAACTAAAATGAAGGAGTAATGGGAAATGTGAAAGAGGTGTTTGGCATCTAAACTTCACTTGCAAGAAGCTCATTTCTGTTTGAGCAGCTGTTCGGGCAAGAAACAAAACGTGGCAATTATTTCACCAAAATCAAATGAATGAAGAGTGCTGATATTCGAATCAGCGGCATGACTGGGAATGGGATATTGCTTTTATCCAAGAGCTCAATAAACAAGAAGTCATATTCATTAACTTGCATTTTAGACAATACCGCCAGTTGCGTTATTTATTTTTGTTTCCGCCAAAGAAAATAGTTCAAAACAAATCCAGACCAGTATCCACCAACATGTGTCTCTCGTGTGTTTAGCATATCAATGAAATGGTTCATATCTGCTTAATTACTAGCCTGGCTTCCGCGATTTTAAAGCTCATAGGAGCTTAGTCTGGCCAAGCAACCTTTCTACCCGCCTTTTGGGAGGCGGGCTTAACCTGCGTCCATCAGATGCCTCTGTATACTACTGGACAAATCTACAACCAATCAGACCACTCATTCCGATGACGTATGCGTAGTTAATTTCTCATTGGTTCCCACTTTTTTGTAAATCTCTAAATGCTCTAAAACGGCAGCTTGGCCAGACTAACTTTGCTCACGAAATGAACGTAGCGTCAAAGGAAGTATGGGCGCTAATAAATGGGTAATATGCATGCTAATAAGCAACTAATTAAGAGACCCTAAAATGTAGTGTTACTATTTAGAATTGTATAACACTGTGTCCTAACTTCACGCAACACGACAAGCAACGCGACACAGCGGAGCAACAGAATCAGTCAAATATCACAGCCAATCAATGTGTGGATACGTTTATAATCTAATTTATAAATATTAAACCTTTTTAACATCATTTAATGTACATACTGAGTGACTGATGACATCTCTTTTAAAAAATACACTCGTTGGTTCGCAGTGAGTTCACAATTTTAACAGTTATCCTTGCTTTCATTTACTTTCAAAATCTGAGCTAAACTGTCTGTTGTCGCTCTTAGTACAGTATGGCTATAAGGTCATGTGATATGATATATTTAAACTCCTATTGGACATGTTCGACTTTAAATAAAGCACATAATAAACTGAGATCACCTATTGTCTTATAGTTTTTATGGTGTTGTTCCAGCCACGAAGTTACGGAAATAGAAACTAATTTTTAAATTGTGCGTGTCACCATTGTGGCCAGTTTGGACAGAACCTCGGATTGACATGGAAAAGATGCCTTTTATCGTGTGTCGTGGCATCACGTTGCGTGCAGTTAGGACAAAGCGTTAGACTTTCACAATAATATTGAAAGTGACAATGGATAATTTACCTCAGGTCTTGAAAAAATGAAGGAAAAATTTAAAATATTACATTTTTAGAAAATAAATAGGACTAGCCACCAATAGTTTTGACGACACCACTAATTATAGTGGGTTTTATAGTATTTAGTCATCGTATTGCGCTTAAATTGAGGGTTACTTAGTGGTCAGCTGCTAAAATCGAATATCTAGTATAAAATAAGATTTACATTTTTAATTTACAATGTTTTGACACAAGGCCATATTGAGAACTGATAAACAGATTATTAAGTTGTGTGATACTATACACCTGGAGAATATACGCTAAATATGGTGATAGGCCATGACTCCGGTAATAACATTCAAACAGGAACTACCCGAGTAAAACACAATCACAGTACACACATATCCAGAAGGATCTGTAACTGTATCCTACTCACAAAGCATAAGCTATTGTTTAGCTGAAAACTGGTGAAGAATAAAAAGAGTGAGAGAAAAAAAAGCCAAGCGTCTTATGCATGAATCTCAAATATCAATTGTTCCCTTTCATTGGTTTCTTCGCAAAGCACTTCCAAACCCCATTTGAATGTCTAATAGGAGACATTATCTGTAATCAAGAGTGGCTAAACACAATAAATGTGACAGGCGAAAAGCTCTGGAGCCTGACAATGTGAAGGTTACTCAAGAACAAGTCTGAGTACAAAGACCTCAACTGATAATACTCGCTCACCAAGCTCATTAAACCAATGTTAATGTGCTTGTCTCTGTGAAATACACCAAATTACTTGATTCAGAACCACTAAACTGATGCAAACTAGAGGAATATCTAGATTTAGTAGGTTTCAGGGTGATATATGTTGATTTTAGGTGGAGACAGATGTGGGTAAAGTATATCAGCCTGAAGGAGCTGTCTTCGTGCTTAATAAAGGAAGAAATTTCTTTAGTGGAAAAGCAAAAATTATGTTGTGATCAGCTACTTTCCAACCTTATTTCTCTCTGACGGGTCCTGTAAATAACTGAATAATCAAACTGGAAGAAACAAAAAAGCTTCTCCTGGAACAAAAGTATAGAATCGAGCATGCAATCAAAACAGAAGCTGCCGAAAGAACAAGCAGCTCTATATATAGCGGAAAAACTGATGAGAATGAAACGCACACAGTCTCTATCTATTTGCCACATAACCACAAAGTGAGTGGGGTAAAAACATCAACAATATGCTCTGACTGCAGTCTTTCTCTCAGAAATTAAAGCAATCATTGGGTCTAATGCAGGCTGAGGAGATAGAGGCCTCGTGCGGGAGCAGAGGAGAGGGCTTCCTGTCTCCGAGAAATGGGCATTGAATTCTGATTACGGTCACCTAATAGAAAGTAATGAGAGAGGCTTATGCTCCAATGCCTTTTGCTTTCCTGGCCTGAGCAGCGAGCGCTCTCCACTAAAGGCCAAAGCACTGGTGCACTGATTGGTGCTGACACTGCTGCTGAAGGGGGCTGGGGGTATGGGTTAGTCAGAGACAGTGAGGGAAAAAAAAAGAGAGAGAGAGAGAGAGCACAAGCAGAAAAATAGAGAGTAAGGAGCCAAGTAGGGTGTGCTTCACCAAATGTACGCACCATCAATCCGGCTGACCAGCTCTTCCAATGCCTTCACTTTCCTCTGGATCCCAGGCTGGGCGAAGGTGTAGTTGTCCTTGAGGGAGAGAGAAAGGTGATAAACTTAAAAAGGTACACCTATTGGCCCATATTGAAATACATGGTGTAAAGGCAAAATTGATAAATAGTGTGAATTGAAAAAAACATAAATTCCTTTACAACTGAATTAAATGAGAGGCTTTTTACACTAGTCTGTTTTTGTTTCAGTAGACACTTTTCTTTTTATGGAATATCCCAAAATTTACACCACAATCACATCAAACTAAAATTGACATAAAACAAACATACATAAAGAAAAGAAAAAAGAAGAAGAAGAATTTAAGCTACAGTTATGCATGTCGTAGACTTTAGAAAATGTTACACACCCTGTTTTAGTTTCAAAATTTCAGGGATGCATTTCAGTGTAAATTAACCAAAACTGACAATTTTAAAAATTATGGTGTGGCTGCCCAACATTCTCTCTGCATAACCTCGACGACCGTGTAAGCAATAACGTCATGCTAATTGCTGTACCTGCATGAATGGTCATGTTTGATTACAAGACCGGCTTTACTGACAACACGCGCAAACATATCGGCCGATCCGAATCGGTGCATCCCTAGTTGTTACTGGATATAAGTTTACAACACTGTTACTTGGCAGGAGTTGTTTAGAGTTATGGTAACAGTAATACGAGTTTGAGCTTACAATAACCTAATTTTACATAAAAACCTTTTATAAAACGTACATTTTTAAAGACACTAAAATGTACAACACTGACGTATTATCAGCATCTAAACATATGAATACTTACGTATTTTTAGCATTTTAATGTACAAAACTGACGTATTGACTAAACCTAAAAATGGATCATTAATTTTTTTTATTCTTTTTGTTGTTTTTAGTTGTCATATCAATGACCTTATTAGAAACTGCTTTATTAAACTGTTAAGGGTTTATATAGGGTCTTAATATCTAAATGATTTATTGCCAAAACGCTAAAAATACACTGCACAGCTTTTCATCCTAGAACATGATGTGTTAAAAATGACAAAAAAAGGTCCACGCTTCGTCATTGCGTCATTGACATTATTGTTTTTTAGATGCGGCCTCTAGTGGCGGAAACTTACATATTACGCCTTTAAGTTTACAACCGATGTCATAAATTGGTAATAAGTCACATTGCCATAATTTCAAACTCCCAATGAACAGCACTATCATAATCTTGTGATTTTTAGGCCCGGTTTCACAAACATGGTTTAGCGTAAGCCAGGACTAGGCATTAGTTTAAAAAAGATATTTAAGCAATTTTTACAAAAATGCCTTATAAGAAGATATTACACAGTGTTTCCCACACATAGACGACTCTGTGGCGGTGCCACAGATTAAATTCCAACCGCCACAGATTCAACACCGACCAAAAAAAAACAAAAACAATACCGATAATTTGTCGTTATTGTGCCATGAAATGCGGTTTTAAAGAGTATTTCAGGCGAGAATGTAGTTGTTTAAAACACAAATCTGCGGTTTATTAAAAAAAGAGAGCGCCAATTTAAACGTTTGCTTCGACGATTTCGGAGCTGCGAGCTTCATGTGAACACCGGGTGCTTAGTGCTCATGTATCCGCCGAGGGAAGCCTCACCGCGGCTAGTTATTCTGACACCAGCCGCTGCCTCCTGATGTCTCTGTAGTGGTTCGTTTTGGGTATATCTCATAGGCAAACTGTGGTTTAATTAATTATTATGTATCTCATTTTTATTCCTGTTTTTTTTTTAAGTACAAAGATGTGTCAGAGATAATGAATTTGTCTTCCATAGTTTTGGAATTCTGCCTCTGTTTGCTAGTAATCACGTCACTACTAGAGCAAGCTCCTGATTGGTTAACGCGCCGCAAAATGTGTAATTGCGTCTTTGCATTGACTTGACATGTAAATCACTCGCGCTTGACGCATTCGCGTCCGGTGTGAACGCACCTTCAAACACACACACACACACACACACAGCCCCATGTCTCTCCTCCATGCACACCGCATCTGCCCGCTGCCACCAGCTCCAGCCTCCCGTATCTTACACACACACGCGAGCGCATATAGTCGCTTATTGGTGTACGTTAAGTTTGATGTATGCTGATTGTATCAGACGATGTCGCGATAATAAATCAGGCTTTAAGGAGTACACTGAGAGTGATTCCTGTGTAGTACTAATGTTTACTATTTATACTTGTTATCTATGACAACAGAAAATATAATGTGAACTGCTTTATTAGGCATTCAGTTGTATTAAGTTCCGACAGAATCTAAACGCAAACTGATGCAATGACGTCACATACATATGCTAATTAATGTGACGTCACCTGCCGCCACAAGTCTCTCAAAATCCTGTGAGAAACACTGTTACATGTGTGCATGTTAACACAGAACAATGAAATTGACATGTTTTAAGATATGTCAGAGCAAGATATTTTCATCATAAACATGCAATTTAGTCTAACTAGCTTAAGCCTTGTCTGTGAAACTGGGGGTTAATGTGCATCACAGGAATAACTAATGTAAAGTAAAATAGTAATAATTATTAGATGTTGAGGATAATCTTCATAATGCAGTAGTTTTACTAATTGTTTTAAAAATGTTAATTATCAATTCAAAAAACCATTGTAACTTTTTGTCTAATTGGTTAAAGTTTAAATTTGTTATTTATTTATTTTGCAACAATCAGTTGGTAAAAGTAATAGACACTATCTTGAAACTGGCACACACAGTGAACACACCCCATACATATGCATATGTATGCACAAATACATGCACCACCGCCCATCTGCACTGGGAAAGAAATTGTGTGCTAGCAGAGCTCAACTGCGTGCTGGGAATAGTGATCCTATAATTAAGTGATAATATTCATCAAGGTCCTGTGGCCCACAGTGCAGCTTAATTACCACATTCATTTCAGCCTACGTTAAAAGACCCTTCTTGACCAGACAGCTACTTAAGAGACCCCCACCCACCTCTATCACTCCCCAAGCCTCAGTGGGATTTCCTCTGCGCTCCCACTGGAGGAAACTTAGCCTAGCTTTACTGCCCATAGAAAAGGAGCACCAGTTCAGCTGTCGAGGGACAGCGTAAAACAAGCAGTGGGTTAGGGATGATAAATTGGGTGGTTTGCTAAGCTGAGATTGTCAGGCATGGATATAATCAAAAGGAGCTGAAGACCCATCATTCATAGCAATAAAACTGCTGATGTGAAGGAGGCATGCGTACAAAGAAAATAACAGACCGAATGTGCATGTATGCGTTGCAAGCAAGATAGACATTCAGCCGTAAACAGGTCCAACGATACCTGCTGTGAAATCCCCATCCTAAACCAAACAGTGTGAGGAGAGGGTGCAGCATATGCCAGAGCAAGTTTATAACTTGGAAGGTCATATAAATGTGTGTGGGACAGACCACGGCCAAAAAAAAAAACACTTTTGCTTTCAACCTTCACTGCCTACATTTGTATTCTCTCATTTACTGGATCGCATGGCTAGACAGAAGCTGCTTCTAATTTTTAGATGACATTTAACATAAAAATTACTGTCATAATGACCATGAAAATGGATAACTTCATTGGACAAATGGACAGATGACAGTGTGATTGACAATAATGGTGACACCTTATCAAGTGGTCTGAGTTATATCATGCCTAATGGGGACACCTTCATACGAACTCTTGAAGCGCAAGTACATTTAGTGACAAAAAAGATCCATAATTGTGTAGAGACTACATTCAAATGGCTAGCTAGCCTTTTCCTTTGCATGAAATTGCACTGATACCAGTATTATCTCGGAGGCTTTTTTACTCCAATCAATTTTCACTGGATCAACCTCTAAGTGGCTCTTTGAGGAATCCAAAATTTGTCAAGAGGTAATGATTGTAGAAGAGTTAATTATACACTTTGGACATTCACCTAATTGCTTGCCAAATACCATGGTCCTCTGTGTCTTGGCAACCCCAACAAGTGCAAATACCCTGGACTGAACAAAGAGAATGATTTTGACAATCGGTCTTCAACTTGCAAAGGTGGACAGACAGATATTCTGCACTATGTGAGTAGCTCTATGGCTCCATCTTTGATGAGACTTCAGAGAGGCAGGATGCTTTAATGTAGCCCGGGAGCAGCTGAGGCGGCAAATACCCATGAGGGGAGAGAAGTCATTAACCGATAAACAATTTCAACTGTCCTTCAGGGCTCAGATGTGCAGCCTCGGTGCTCCAGAGGTGCCTTAGATGAATACATGAATAGCTGGATCCTGACCATTAAAACCAGCCACCTCCTTTTTGCTGTGACCTCGAAACAGGACTTTAAAGACGCAGCACAATGAGGCGGCACTGAAACAGATGGGGCGTCAGCGGCCGAGTCCGTGCTTGGCCTACTTTCACAGGTCTACACCTAATCTTCAGCTGGAGCACTGACCCTGGAGGATGCTTGTGGCTCAGTGAACATTAACGCTCCATGCCGGGCTAATCTATCTCTGCAGGAGTCCCTGAGAGTTAGGGCAAGTGGCCAGGCAGTGGGGATATGATTCGAGATGCAGTCACAATCAGGTCAGATCTGAGAACATATTACAAGGGCATCTCCTGGGCAATGTCTTGGATCCAACTCCTGCATACCTACCAAGTGCTAAGTGCATGCACACGGTCAAAACTGACTCAACTGAAACAACACTCCATTGGGATGCTGAGCCAAACCCGACAATTAGTTTCTATTTAGTTTCTTGACCAATATACAATGCACATAAACTGAAGACAATGCTATCCAAGAGATATTTCTTTGGAAGTGCCATATACCCCTATTCCATGCGTATTGTTTAATATACACAAGCAGCAGCACTTGGTCAAATCAAAAGGTGTTTGCAGAGCTCCCCTGCAAAACACTGCAGAAAAAGAAACCCAACACTTTTACACATGTCTCCTTCCTAGCATATGCTAACAAGCAGAGCTGACTCCAACAACACTCCCATTGGATAAAGGGGGTAAAGAGATCTCCAGTCTAATTTTGTTGTTGCTTCATTGCTTTAACTTTGTGCGATTGCCCTGGAGACAACATCGGATAAGAAATCCATTGGATAGCAAGAGCTAAACAAGTTAAATGCTTCTTTCTCCCGCTCCTTGTATGTACTGTTCTGGCGACACATGGATGCAATGCAATTACCTCAGAGGCTGGAAGAGTGGGTCAGTCTTAAGCATGCATTAAGCCTGCTCAGAGACCTCCGTAATTACATCTGCATTATTAAAGCACCCGTGCTTTAATGAAGTGCAGGTGCTCTTACACACTGGACCCTGGGAGCTGTAAACAATCCGGTTTCCACAGCAATATCATTAACCAGCTTTGAACCGAGCTGAAAAGATTCTATAATCTTAAAAAGTAGGTCTGACTTGCACCTCTGACAAGGAAAGGCTCTGATGTTACAAGCAGGTGTCAAATTTCTCGCTCGATGCTCTTTGGAAAGCATCCTCTTTTCCGAGGGATTTGTTTAAAGCTTTGGCTAGGGAACAAGTTTTGCTTTGTGGCATCGTTTTTTACTCAATCCATCTTTGATCTGGTAAAGCAACTGGAACTTCCCAGCTGAAGCTTTTTTGAACTACGTCTATCACTCACCTTTAGTAGATTACAAATCTCTCTTTGACACTACCCACAAAGGGACTGGTTTCTCAGTTGTGTGAAAAAGAATAAAGGCAAAAAAGGTGATTTGAGATCAACAGAAGGAGGCGGTGACTTTTTTTCTTCTTCTAAATAGGTGAGATAACTGTAAATCTGAGGAGATGAAGACCAGCCTTTTGTTAAGAACTTGTGGAAAGATCTGCTGGATGCAAACAACAAGCCTGCTGAAAGGATTTGGAGCTGAGATGACGATCCATGATAACCAGAGCACATAATAAGAGCTTAGCTTTGTGTTATTCATGGAGAGGAGAGGGCTTTTACACTCTCTCTCTGTGGCTGCTGATGCCTTTCCATTAGTCTAAGCAGCCCTCTTTTCCTCTCTCATTCTCCTCTGCTCTTCCAGGTGAAGCTGGATCAGAAATAACCCACCAATGCAGAATATGAACATCCAGGATCATGAGCTTATCTTCTGAACCTTTCAAGGTCTGCATTCGCTGCTTCCCTAGTTCGCTCTTTGAAATCAACCATAGTCTATTTTTCTCTGTCAGTCACAGTGGCTTAGAAGTATAGTTCACTCAAAAAAAGAAGACCAATCTGCAATTGTTTACTTCAACCTTGTCTTGTCACAAACCCATGCTTCTCCTTCTCCTGTGGAATACAGAAGGGCAATTTGAAAACTATATCTATAACAGTCAAACTGCAAAATGGATAAAAACAACACCATATAAGTAGTCTATAGGTCCCATAAGTTATATTCAAACTATTCAGAAGACATACAATTACTCTAAAGATCTCATATCGTATTTTACATTAAACACATTTGAATTGGTGCAAGACATTTTCAGATACACGACACTCGAGAACCAAAGACATTTTAGCATTATTAATGTCAAATCTAGTGCAGCGCTTCAAGCTGAAAAGGCGGCAGATAAGATTTAAGAGCTTTTGCAGATGGAATGATTGGTGAATGATTGACAGAATTATCATGTTTGGTTGCTTAACATCTGTTGTCTCTCTTCAATTGCTTTCATGGCATAGCCTTTACATTCTCTTGATAGACAAGAAAAGACACTTGAGACATTTGTACAGTGAGCATCACGCTCATGTTATCGTGGCCAGGGGTTGATGGACTTCTCTTTTAAAGGTACGGTTCATGAGTTTAGTACTTTGCATGTGCACGCTTAGAAAGGAGTTAATGAGGGAGGTTATGTGGCAGGAAGAATATGAGCGACAGGCTGCACTATCAGACATCTGACTGGGGGGGCTCAGTGAGCTGCAACGGAGGCATACGGCTGTCAGTAAAAGAGGGACAGGAGAGAGCAGCAGCCAAGCAGAAAACTCAAGCTTTTCCTGCTGCCACTGCCTCAAGAGTGGCTGATTGAATATAATTGGCAGGGGGGCAGGAGGATAACACAGCCTCCTAAAACAAAAGAGCGGCCCCTGCTGCTGCCCTCGTGCAGCGCTGATACACACGGAAAATAAAGCGGCGCTTCTCTTGTACGCGCTTGCTGTATCTGCTCCGAGTCACATTATCCCTCATGTGCTGAGCCAAAATATGAGACAATAGCCCACTCTTGCTTAAACAACATCTCAGAAAATAGCCTGACTGTGCACAGGGCTGTTTCGGGTCAGAGGGAAACTAGTAAAATTACACGCTGGCCCAGTACTGTGTTCTTTACAGAAAGAGAAAGAAAACACAGATTGAGGCGACACATCTGAGTGTCTCAAGAACGCTGCTGAGATGGTATTGGTAGCTATGTTGTAGTACCGCTGGTCTCAGCATGCAAAAGTGAAGGACATCTCTAACTCTTTGCTCTGAGAGGCACCCATCTGATAAGAATGAAAGTGGACCACTTCATCGGTATTCTCTGACAACCCCTAGGGTCTGCCAGAAAATTCACACAAAAAAACCCATAGGACACATTTCTGACACCGTTCTGACATCCAGCGTAGACACTTCAAAGATCATGTGTTGAAGGCTAGAACTCGACTTGGCATAAGCATCAAAGATCAAGCATTAATCAATGCTAACTGTGTAAGAGATGGAAGAATAGGCTGGCAGGCAACCGTCAGAGCATGTGTCGATGCAATCTGCAGCTCCGCATTTCCAGTCAATAAACTGTTCCGACAAAGCAGGGGACCAATTGGCCAAATCAAACTGTTAAGGCCTCAGGCCCCATTTGCTTTAGTGTTGTGCCACTATTGCATGCAAATATTTATCTGATTATCAGAAAATCGTAAGCTCCACTGGCAATTAATTTGTCCTGGCTGTTTAAGCACGTTCCAGGGTGGGGGGAAGTAACACATGAGAGAGATAATAAACGGATAGATTACCTACAGGCCTGATCCTGTGTAAATACAACAGGGACTGTTTACCTCCAGTCGTATGCAACCCAACGAATGCCATATGTTTTAATACAACGAGGGGTCTCCTAATGGAAACTGGGGCTGAATACAACAACATTTGCTTCTCTTTAGTAAATGAATGATTAACAATTCTTTTCTCCCTTCTTTAACCAATTTAACACGTTCCGTTTCTGTATTTGACACCAACCCCCAAGAGCCGCAAGGTGCAAAATGGTTGCAAATGGTTCCGTTTCTTTTTTCTTTTAAGTTGGCATACAGAGGAGAAAAAAAAGAGAAGGGAGAGAAAGGGGGGGGAAAGCCAGAGAGGGAAAAATAGGCTAAATAAGCAAGAGGTTCATTAATATCACTGAAGGTGCATTATACTGACAAAGGGCCTCGTGAGGCACCTATTTATTTAGGAAATTAATAAAAGTGAGCATTTGCCCCAGTGTAAATGCCACTTTCTGTCCACAGCAGCAGTTCTGTGCATGCCCCATTCCCCCTCCGCTGTTCCTCTGACCTTGGTTCTAATTGCACGGCAGATCCCCGGGAGATCATATTCCCCCTAATGGTTTATAAACAATTTTAAAGGGGCTCCACTTCTCTACATCCTTAATTAGTTTATGGTCCTCTGGCTCAAACCCCTAAACCCCCTCCCATCCCACTGCTGACAGAGAAACCAATAGGGGGTCTAATAGTGGTATATTAACCTTACTGAGTGGGACAGTTTACGGACTACTGCACTTGTTTAACTTTTCCCCAGTAAACTATACATAATAAAGTGAGTGGTACATGTTTAAATAAGTCAAAAAACAATCTCAAGAGGCACACTATTTTCAATGTCATGTGCACGGTATTATGTATTTACTAAGTATTTTCAAAAATAGCATCACTTATAGACTATAACACAAAGTTATACAATCTTTGAACGTTAAATGCAAATTATCACTTATTAGCATGCCTATTATTAACGCGCTGGCTTATAAAGCACATTTTCTGATTTTTAAAGGCAAAAATCATAATGGCGATAATTGGCCCTTTTAGTTAAAGTGCCCCTATTATGCTTTTTCAAAAATTATTGTTCATGCAGTGTGTCATGTAGCTGTATGTGAACATAAA
>JAUCNO010001091.1:1879181-1893120 GCA_032353835.1 Enteromius viviparus | reverse complement strand
TGCTTAATTGTGAACAAATTAATCATTAATTAATGCTTAACTAATGCATTATTTTGGACCCCTATTCTGAAGTGTTAGCAAAAAACCTGATGTCGTACATGGGAGTTTTTCTTCAATTATAGAGACTTTTGTTTCTGTAGACCTTTAGAAAACACAATGTATAGGTGCATGACAGTAAGGTGCAGGAGATAATTTTCCACTTTTTTCTTTTTTTTTTTTTAAACAAACCTATTTCTCAAGGTATGCATTTAGTTTAATTAAACTGTTAACATAGACCAATTCTTACTGTTAACTAGTGGTTTATTAGCATGCTTATTCTTACGATATTGGCTTTACACATACAGCCTTATTATGCATGCCCTTATTTTAGATCTCCTAATCCTACCCCATACTTAATTACCATACCAAGTATTAATACACCACAAATTAGGAGTTTATTGAGGGGAAACTCTTCAACAGTGAATGTGTGCTTCTTATTCTAAAGTGTTACCATAAAACTACTTTGATTGTAACTTTTAGATTTTTTCTTGCATAATTTGTTGTTCGTTTTTGTGTTTTTCACAAGATATGCTTATATAGTCTTTGTTGCCTTCACGTTTCATCTCATGAAACAATTAGCATGACAGTGGTAATGCTAACTTGATAAGAACCTAAAATGAACATATTGGAAGATGCATTAAATTTTTAGATCTGATAATTTCCCCAATATATTTGTTTTTCCATTTTCAGAGGAATCCAGCAAATGCTATAAAGACATAAAAAGGGTAACAGAAGTGATGTAATTGCAATCTTGAGGGCTCACTATTCATTAGATCAGATTTTTGCTGTTTATTAAAGCAAAGATTCCTGAAAAACTCACATTCCAAAGAAAAAGCAGCAATATAGAAAGAAATGTATCTGCATTGTTTTAAAGTCATTACTTAATCATTAGGTAAGGATTAGTAGACAGTCAGTATTATCCTCTATCTTTCAAAGAGGATAATGTTATGTGATTTTGCGTGTGTGTGTGTGTGTGCATACATATATATATACACATATATCTCTTCCAGCTCCTGCCATCAGGAAGATGCTACAGGAGCATCAGAGCTCACTCTGCAAGACTGCTCAACAGCTTTTTCCCCCAGGCTGTGAGAGCCCTCAATTCCAACCACATCACCCCCCTCTGAAATCCTGTTAAAAAACTCAAAACACAATTTTCGCACCTCTGAGTGCGCACCACACAGGTGAGTGGGCTTGACAAACCACCTGTAGTAACGCAGTAGTAATCTCTATATGCACCAGACACTTTCTTACTAACAATTATTAACATGTTACAAGGACCTAATAAAGACTTAACAAATGTTTACTTGTCAACATACCAAAAATAATTTTGAAACTCTGCTTCTTATCCTTTAAATACCTTTTCTGCACATTATCATGCACAGTCATTATGTAAACTAACTGTATAGTCTGTCTTAGGTTATGTGTATGTATAGTCAATTATTTATAGTATATGTATTTACATATATAGGTTTAAAAACTTGTTTCCAAGTTTATCCAGTTAAGAATCAAGTCTCTAGTTTTGTAATACCTAGCCTTGTTCATGCTCTTGTTTCCTGACCTATTGATGTGGAATTAACCGTTTAGCCTGTCGTCTTGGATATTGTTAGTCAGTATCTATTGTTCTCGCCCCTGGATTACCCTCTTGCTAAGCCCTCCGTTTGCCAATGATCGACCCACGCCCGTTTCTGATGACCCTTCCGTCTAGTCTGTACCCATTTGTTGATGTTGTGATTCTGCCTATTTTCTGACACAGTCTTAAAATAAAGTCTGTCTATGGATCAGCTCGCTTCTTGTCCCGATTGCTTTGTTACAGAGAGACAGACTATCAAAAAAAATCCAGAAAAACACATTTCACAAGTTCTAAATTGATTGACCGCTCTAGTGCTTCGCGATTAATCATATCGTAATCGCAATGTCAACCTATGCAAATACATTACAGAAAATGCTGTGATTATATTAAATAAATAAATGTATTAGTGGACGTAACAAGAGTGGGTAACTAAATTCAAACTAAAACACCAAGCCCCGCCCCGCGACTGACAAAAATAACAGTGTTAGCGCAAGCAGGTGAGAGAGGATTGACCGCAGGAATGATCGCACGCGAGTGCTTGAATTGTGCGCGGATGACATATCAAGTGCGCACGAGGGTTTGATTTGAGCCTGCGGGCCCCATTTCTGCGCATGTACATTTGTTTTCCTCTCGCGGAAATGATTTACCACGCTCGCCAGCATCAGTTGTGCACTCGCTTATTAGTGGCATAGATTAAGTATGTTTTTCGCAAGCTGGGACAACATGTAAAAAATATAAAAATGGGTATTTGTTTAATTTATCTGTACTTTCGACTTTTAAATTTTATTTTAATGTTAATTGAATGTAATTTAATTCAGTAATGCAAAGATGTTACTGTTGTTTAATTTTGTAAAATTTTGTTTTAATTAGTTGTTGCTAGATTTCACTGTATACTGTATCTCAGTTGAGAAATACAGATTTCAGCATTATTAGTAATCTGTGTGTGCATTTTTTTTTTATAACAAGCAAGTTGAGTCAAACCACTTATATATCGTATCGCAAATCGCAATTTTGACCTTAATAATCACAAATCGCACATTTTTCCCAAATCGTGCAGCCCTAGACAGCACTATTTAAAATATTTACTTTTTAATACGAATTGATTTGTTTATCTGTATTTTTAAATCAAATAAATGCAGCCTTAATAAGCATAGCAGACTTTTTAACAGCAGTGTATATATAAGCCGAGCAACTATACTGAACAATGTGCTCTATTTTAAAATCAGGTTGGGTCAAGTTGGTGGAAAGGTTATGTTTACTGTCTGCCTTCCACCATCAATATAATGCCTCTGCAGACCTCTACCACAACTGGTAACTTCCAGACTTAAAGATCATTTCAACAGATAATTTACTAAAAGAGCTGCTCTCATTAATAACATCCACAAAAGATGACACCACTGATCTGGCACTCATGTATTAACACCGCATGAGGTGAAATAAACACGAAATGAAGTTGTTGTTCTCGTTTTGTTGCCAGAAAAAGAGAAAGAGAGGGAGGGAGAGAACGGGGCATTGTTCACAGCAGGTGCAGAGGTCCAGGAACAACAGGCCGGTAATAAATGTTTCCCAGCAGCTGGGTTTGGATGAACACACGGGTAAGGTCTGTGTCCAGGCGCTGGCTCTGCATCAACCCGCTCCCACCTGCTCACGACGGGACGCCATTACTCAAACACCTCGTATTAGTGCGACTGAAACCACCATTTAATCATCTGCACAGCTTTATCCTTTTATTTATTAAAGCCCACCGTGTGCTATTTCACAGAGTTTGGGTGGGTGAGAAAGAGATGGGTCTTACACCCAAAAAAAAAAGTGTTACCACAGAGAATACAAGACACTGGAGTAAGTCTTTTTTTATCTTACACCTACAAAATGTTATTTTGGAACCCTCATAACTGCATTTTTAAAGTAGAACAAGCCAATTTTTTCAGCAGTTATTGTTACGCCCACAAATAAACAAGGTAGCAGGGGAGTGTGGGTATAATTTCTACACATCTAGATTGTTGTACAGAAATAGACCAAAGAGAAGACACCAGCTCTTTTCGTCAGGGCAATGGTGCTATTACCTCAAGTAATAAAATGTGTTTGTTACAGGGCAAACATTTCTATAGCGTTGGAATCATGTCTAGAGATCAGATAGATGTGACGTTCTCTTCAACAGGTTTCACTGGCTTTCAGTCATGCCTGGAGAGTCAATCGTCACAGGAAATGAAACAGGAAGCCAAGAAGACTCCAAAGTAGCATTGATTTCCCCTGACAACACGAATCACTCTGCTAGCTGCTAGTTGCACTGACAACTAATAGACGTCACATTGATATGGCACTTACAGATGATTGCTAGGCTTTTCTAGGTAGTTGCTAAGCAATTACTAGGGTGTTCTGGGTGGTTGCTAGTGTGTTCTAGCTAGTTCCTGCCAACTCCTTGGATGCTCTGAGTGTTTGCTAGATGATTACTAGTGAGCACAGATAAGAGAATTGGCTTTAGTTGTTCTGTAAGGCGATTTCTTAGGTTGTTCCCAAGTTGTTATTCGTGTGTTTTAGATGGTTTCTAGATGGTTCTCAGGAAACTGATATGGTGATCAAAACAATGTTAGGTTTGTCACAATATTAGATCTACACTACGTGATTACTGTGTTAAACTCCCTGGGGACGGCAAACGCATGTATGCATTTTAAGGCATTAAAATGTCATCATTCTCCTGATGACGCAGATAAGAAGATAAGTTTTGATCGTACAGATGAGCAATGCATCAATTGAATCTGTGAAGGGTCTACGTTCATTTGTATACACATATAACAACACAATTTTGTGCATTTGGAAAATGAAGAAAACAAACCGGTTGCACTGATTTCTTGCGCTGATGTCAAAGTACAACAATATATGCAAATAATAAGGGATGTAAACCCAAGTGGCTTTTTTTAACCGCTAAACTTTAGTTACAAGTTATGCACACATTAATTAATTACAAACTTTCTTATGTGTGCCACTGATTTATTTCTGCAATATAGATAAGGAAGATAAAAAATTACTTAATATTTCTCAATATCGATGTAATTAATGTACTGTTTTTGAAGCAGATGAACTTACAGTTTAGTAAAGACACTGATGCCGAACAATCCTTAGAGACAAACGGACTCACAAGCTTAATTGTGCACTCTCTCTGCATGTATAACTGCATTACTATGTACATCTAATGTCACAGTTACTAGCTATAAAATCACATTTTGGAATTAACAACGTAGGAAGAACAATACAATCCTACACACAAGAGGGTTTAAAAGATAAAAACTTGACTTGATGTCTTGAAATGCAACATCTGAAGTGTGCTAACTACGGTCTATTGAAAATAACCTTATAATTAATACACTCCAGTTGAGTACATAGTGCGTGGAATAAGTGAACAGTGAGTGATTTGAGAATCAACTCAAAGTAGCTTCTAGGGGACCGACAGAAAGTATTTTAATGGCTGGCAGACAATTACTAAAGTAGTCCAAGGGGCTGGCTGGTGATTGTGTGGGTGTTCCATATGCTACGGAATTCCAAGGTTTGCCAAAGACAAAAGAGCCTAATTAAAATCTCCATAAATTTTGGTCTCTACACATGGCTTAGGGTCCATCCTTTAACTGTAAATTTTAGCATTTTAACCTGCTTAAATCTATCAGATGGCAAACAGAAACAGTGCTAGAAAAACAGAATCATGTGTAGAGAAACAGCAATAATAATTCTTGCCTTAGCAAACACCACTTATAAAATTGTTATTTTCTGTTATCTGACAAAAGAGAAATTATTTCTTCTTAGGAAAGTGTTGAGCGTGGTTTGGTGGCAGTTTGTGATACGTCAGCAGGATGCACAGAATTGATCACGCGTTAAAGCGCCTGTTCAAACGGTGATGCCGCCCTCCGCCGGTCATTACTCTTGTTAAAGGATGTTTTCCAGCTGTTCGTGCTCGCTCTCCACTCACTCAAACACAAATACACACACACACCGATGAACTCACAATGTGCACACCTGTGCAGGAGCTCAATAGCGTGGATCGATGGGGTTTGATTGAGTGGGGCTGCAGTCCAGGGTTCGAGTCAAGATGACAGATGAGGTAGCCGTAGGCAAATGAAGGTCACACGGGTGAATTGGATGTTTCTGTGTGTGTGTGACCACACACTTGCCTAGAAGGGGGTCAGAATATCAAATATCCTCCTCCATTCCATCCTGTTCCAGACTGACACATCATCTATCAGTGTGGCAGGAGGGCACACTGCCGCCTGTCTGTGTGTCAGAGGGTACGACCACACATAACCTCCCAATCACGCCAGTCCCGTCCTGGGGGAAACTTTACACCAATTACATACCTGACATCTTTCATCTATTATTAAAGTTAAAAAGTGTAATTTTTTAAATGTTAAAATGCTTTTTCCTTCTTTAATATGCAGATTGTGCACCTCTTGAGACGAGGGGAAGATGGTTTAATTGCACAGATCTTAAAAAGCTCTGCCCCTTAACCATACTGCCATCCGGGTCACGGCACCAGTTTAACTGGTCTAAATTCACACCGCTCCGTGAGGGGTTTGAATTAGCGTCAGTCTGCAGTAGAGGGTGGAAACACTTTTAGCAAGGCTGTTTCATGTGTGCTTGGATCTCATAATGCATCAGAATGCAATTGCAAAATAGTATGGGTCACACTATCAGCCACTGCAAACATTACAGAAAGTTTTTCTAGCCACAACAAACTTAAATAGTTACTCCACACCAAACTAAAAATGTTGTCATTAATCACTTACCTCCATGTCGTTCCAAACATGTGAAAGCTTTGTTTACCTTCGGAACGCTATAAAATATCATTTTAATGAAAGACAGTAGGCTTTTGATTGTCTCATTGATTGCCACATAATGAACACTGCATACTGAATACTTTTCTAAGCCTGTGGCAATCAATGGGAGAGTCAAAAGCATCCCGGTATTTGTCCAATAATAACTTTCACCGGTTTGGAACGACATGAGGTAAGTGATTAAAAAAAATTTTTTTGGGGTGGAATACCATTTAATCTGAAACTAGTGTCTGCTGTAGATGATCCAAGTTTCATTGGATGTGTGGAAAAACAATCCAACACACCCATTTGGTCACCGTAGTATTTGCATTTGGCAGACAAATTTGAAAGTAACTATCACCAACTTGAGGTTTGCAAATACAACATTCTTGCATGATATATCAACGTGTTTGCTAAGCCTTGTTAAAACATACATTTATTTGCATACTTGCAATAGTTATATTTCCGACTGTAGAACATTTTATACTCTTTACTTTTTAGCCAGGGCTTGCTAAATTAGAAGCAACTAATTTCCAGTAACCCGTAACACAAAACCGTAGGTACATGTTGAGGTTAGGTGCAGAAATTATTGTTAACATTTTTAGTAGGGCTGTCAAAAATAACGACGTTAATTATTTTTTTTCGTTAATTACGTAACTTTTTTTAACGCATTTCACACATGTGCAGTGTGATGAATTATTTGTCAGGAAAGTGGGAAAACAATTGCCTCGGAGTAACTTAAGTCTTTTAAGCTGACTATATTAAAAACTGAGGAGCGTCATTTTGCGGAGGCTTGTAAAGAACAGTTCCTGTCTGTTGCTCGTAAGTGGGGGGCAAAACGACAATCATTGGAACTGACAGAGCACGCGACATGGTTGCCGCAAATCGTCTTGCAAGTGTCACAGTGAGTCTTGCTGACAGCGGCTTTGTGAATGCTTTGGTAAAGGCAGATAGTTTTGGCGCTGACTCTATTTTGTCTTGGTTCTCAAAGCATAACCTATATAACCTAGCATCTGCATGCAAGCCTTCTGTTGCAAATGTGAGAAGGGTCAGACAGTTTTTCCTGACAGGCTCTGCTATTTTTTTCTTATAAACATATTGAAAACTTTGCTCAAGTTTAGTGTGTAAACTGTAATATAGACAGTCGCACAACAAAGTATGCTGGCTATGACATAAATCAAAGCACATGGCACACAGTGTTCGGAGAATAACACTGAAAATTACAACCGCTGCCAGTGTGATGAAAGCACAATCGGCGCGCGCTGCTTACGCGCCCAGTGTAAAACCGGCATAAAAGGTATAAGATTGCTTTCATTGCAAAGACAAATATTATGGTATTTTTCAGCTTGATTTAAACCACCATTATTTGGCTGTGTTAATAAACAGACATATTATGAAAATTATGTATCCGTGTCCTGTTATTTATCTTTTGTTATGCATTTCAGGGGGAAAAATGGTTAGGATTCAGGTGTAGTGATTAATCATGATTAATCCACTGAAAATAACTTTTAATTTTAGATGATGTTCTCAAAGTGCACTTGTTGTTTTATTTGACCATTATTATTTCACTATATCTATATTTTTCAGCAAAAACTCTTTCTTTCTGGAAAAAAATAGCTGTAATGACACCAGGCATTCCAGCTGGCATGGACAAAACAGCACGATCCATGTCTTCTCAGCATGATTTGAGAATGTTCCAAAAAACAAAAAAATTAAATAAATAAGCAAGTGCATATGCTTCAGCTTAAGTGGTTCAAAGGTTTATCTAACATAAAAAGGTTTTGTACATTCACCGTTTCAGGTTTCACCAACCACTGAAATGGTTTAAAACTACCATTAGTTTTAATTCGACTGGACCTCTGAGCTTCCAGCCGGAAGTCATCCTAGAAGTCATTAGCAGGAAGCCTAATTACTTATAAATGCGTATTTATGTAGAATGCATTATGCATTCTTTGATTCATCTTGTAATGGATGTGCGCTGTAGTTCTCTAATGAGCTTGACCATTTGAAGCAGGACTTCACTGTGCGCTGAGATTGTTCCACTTACCGAGAGCAGCTTCCATGTGATTGGGCGCACCTGCCGTGGAATTCCAGACCAACTCAACTTCCGAAGCTCCTCTGAGGAAAGAAAAGATACTAATTAGACTAAAAGTCAATATTCGATGTAGAAATATTTTTGTTTTATAATGAATTGACTATATTATTAAAAATCAGTATAATAAAGATTTTTGCAGGATTTTATATAAAAAAATAATAAAAAAATAACAATCAATAATGTGAACTGTGAATTATGTACTATGGAAATGTTAAAATTGGAGGTCGAGTTTTGACTTCATGTTGACTTAAATATAAATGCAAACAAGTCTTCATAACACCAGTCCATTGCCTACATTGATCATGGTGCTCTGTAAGCCAGTCTTACATAAACTGTCCCACTGAACTGAATAGCAATTTATGCAAGAATACTTATACAAATGACTACTGCTGAAAGTTGCTCTGCTCATTTTTCCTGAATGAGGCCCAGCTGTGCACATGCTTAGTTCAGCGAGCGCCGACAAGTTATCATCTTGGACAATGAACACAGCTTAAACACAGCTATTTTGTACCAAGTTCAGGTAAAATAATCCACTGATATGTTCGGAATAGCAAACACACTATGAACATGGTGACGTCAAGGTGTCTCTGATAAATAGTTTTTAACATAATGATTTGAACCGCACTAATCGGGCATATTTAATAGCACAGATAGGCCACAAAACAGGGTTCAGCCAATACCATTTAAATTCAATGGGCACACCATGCTTTCAATACGAACTGCATAAGTGTGTATTTGTGAACCTAAGAGTGCTAACGTGAATAAATCTCAGTGAGGCAAATTGGACTTTTAAAATGGACAAAGAGTCCCTGCAGAGCCTCAAAAGAGTGAAAAAGCACTTTAATACCAAATATCATTTCGTATATGTATTGCATATTTCAAGGGTTGATGGCAGCAATCATAATGTGTTGAATGTGGATTAGTCATTTCTCAGGGCCTTGACAACAGGCTGCAGTGTAATGTGCATACATTTTATTTGACATCAAAGATAAATCTAAATTTTAAATCAGAGGTTGGTTTAAAAATTCATACAATGGATGAAATGTGCTATGAATACAAGAGCCTTCTGGGGAAAACATTTATTTATTTCTTTTTCTTAAAACTAACCTGTCTGATATCAGAGCCTGATGTTTCTTGTGCAGCTTCTTTGTCAGGGCAAAACGAAGACTGAAGCGAATAAATAATTAATAGTGTTGTTATGACTGCCATGCAAATACGAGAGGCTGTAAAAACATAAGCGTGGTCTATTTATTCACACATCATTCATTATTATTGATGGCAATATATTGGTAGAGATGCCTCAAAGGTTTATGCCATCACTCATATTTCTGCTAAATAAAGATGTTGACCTTATCATTACATCAGAGGGACCACCAAGACTTCCATTTTATTTAATCAGCAAAAGCAGATTTTATGCATTCAAAAATATGATTATAATACATTATGATTATTTTTTACATTTAAAGTGTGTAGCATTTAATTATTTATTATCCTTCTTACATTACATGTATACAATGGTAATAACAGCAAATTAGGCACAATTGCAAGCAACTAAGCCTAAACGTACTGTAAAAACGTTCTCATAATTTTGCACGCCTTTCTTTGAGAGCAGACTGATAAAGGAACCCAGAGCTTTTACACCTGGAAGTTCATCCAAACAATAGGAACAAGTAATTTAGCCAGCTGCTGCCATGTGCAATATATTTTTCGGACACAAAGGGGGATGTGTCACTAAGAGAGGCTACTGATAAGAGAAGCCAGACGGAGGAAAATAAAACCCGAACTCCAAAAAATTTTGGGACGTTTTAAAGAATTTCAAATCACACGAGCAAATATTTTATTCACAATAGAACATAGATAACATAACATGTTTCAACAGAGAAATTTTACAATTTTATTCACAATATGGCCTAATATCTTGATGGCTGCTGCAGGTCTCAAAACAGTTGGGATGGCCACATGTTTACCATTGACTCCACTTCTTACCAAATCAGTTTGAAGACATCTGGGCCCAATCTGGTCCCATTCTTGCCTGATATAGCTTACCAGCTGTTGAAGAGTCTGTGGTCGTCTTTGATGCAATTTTTATTTAATGATGCACCAAATGTGGTTTTGCATTGTCCTTCTAAAATACACAAGGCCTTTCCTGAAATAGACATTGTGTGGAGTGGAGCATATGTTCCTCTTAAATTTATATAGTGCCTTCCAAAGCAAGCTGCCCATACTGGCTTTGGAACTAATCACTCTATAGTCTGGCAGACACAACGTTTGTGATTTCCAACAAGAAGCTCAAATGTGGACTCGTCTGTGACGACAAATCTGCAGCATGTTCACATATGGCTGCCTTTTTGCATGATAGAGGTTTAGTTGGCATGGTGGACTGTATTTACCGGCATTGGTTTCTGGAAGTATTCCTGGGCCCATTTTGAATCATAATCGTGGTTCTCAATTCCAATCATGGGGACACTCTCCTCTGCAGATTTTGCATGTCTCCCTTATTTAACACACCTGATTGGAATCATCAGCTTCTTGGGAGAAGCTCTGCATCTGAAATCGCTTACTTTCCTACTATATAGTAGGCGAAAAACAGTATGCATGGCGAGTAGTATGTCTGAATTCATAGTATATGAAATTTAGTAGACGAGAAGTACCCGGATGACCCACTGTTTCTGCCCGAATTCTGTAGTACGCATACCATGGACACTTTCCTATCCCATGAGGCTCCGGGAGAGAAGGCGTCATATTCGAAAAATGGCGGAAAGTTGAGACGCGGCTTATTTCAAGTGTAAGTACCTAAGAAAAAAGAAGATGTTGTTTATTTTGATTAAATTATACTTGTTTAACACACTCTAAATAAACGGATGACTTATTGAAAGTTAAAATTTCCGCACTGTTGTGACGACACATGACACGTGACAACATGATTTGGCAGATGTAGTACATTCGAATTCCATTTATACTACCCACATTCATACTGTATAGAACATACTTTTTAACGGTCGGGTAGTACATTCAATTTTAAATGTAGTACCCAATTAGGCAGTTGCGATTTCGGCCACAGCAAGAGAACCATGAACTAAAATAATGATCTGATCATCTCATTCAGGTTTTTCTCTAGTTTCTTTGAATCTTTTGATTTTTTTCTTATGTTTTTTTGCACTGCAGATAATGACATTTGCAAAGCCTGTGGAATTTGACATTGAGGAACATTGTTTTTAAAGTATTCCATAATCTTTTTACGCACTCTTTGAGACCAAACTTTACTTCTTCAAAACCTCTCTTTTCTTTTTTACAGAAGTCACCTCCCTGACTCCCTGAAAAACATGAAGGTGAGTAAATGATGACAGAATGATAATGTTTGGGTGAATTATCCCTGAATCTCATTTTTTAGGGGGTCAGCCATGCAGTAGTCCAGATTATCATAAAGTCTTCATTAAGCTATATATCCCTATAAAAGCAACCATTTCCATTCTAATGAATGCGTTTCTGCAGATCTGCTCGGTGCTTGTGCAATACCTGTGTGGCTAAACTCTAAGTACAGAGGGCATGAGTGTGTGTTCTCTCCAGGCAGGTACGCCGGTGTAGTATACGAGGACGGTAGACTGTCCTGACACATTGAAGGCTAGCTTTAATGTGCATGCTGCCTTACGCAGGAACTTTATAGGGAAAGCGCTCAATTCATTAAACACAGAGCCACTCAAGGGTGTCTCCTCAGCTCGCACCTTTGAACCCTCATTTGCGCTGTCAGCTGCAGAAATTAGTCGATGAATCTTGTGCCCTGGCACTTAATTAAACTATCTGTTATATTTCCTCCACGTGGCATTAATCTCACAACGGGGGGGAGCGGAAGAGAGAGGAATTAGACGTTCAGTATTTCATCAGCTCATTGTTGCTGTCTTTGTCCCTCTGGAGACAGTGACCTCAAAAGAGGTTGTGACCGCCGGACAGTTGCTCCTGAAAAGCTGCCAGCTAAGTGAGTCTCACATAACCTGTATAAAACACATCCAGGCAATATATAACACAACTCAATCAAAAGAGGGTGAAAAAAAGGCAATGGTTATATCACTAGCTTAAACAATAAAATGAAACCATTTGATTATTCACGCATCTATTTATTTATGACAATTCACGTTTTCCAAAGTTGTCACTATAACCCTAAAAAACTAAACTTTATTGTACTGTTCCTGTGTTTTGGTATTCGTTTATATACTTTTACATAAAAGGGGTCTAAATATAATGTTAAGTATAAACAAATGATAAATAAAACTATTTTATTATGTAATAAAATGTGACTTCCCACATTTGTACACACGTGTGTGTATCGTGTGTTTGTGGACAGTGCTATTCTTGCCAAACCACTCTTAGGCAGTTGTTTCATTTTCTTTATCTAATTTGTGTGAGGACTGTTTATTTCCGCGCCAATACTGTTTCCTCAACAGATTTTTTTCTCTGTTGACTCCACAGAAAACGAGGAAGCCAAAGAATCAATAGAGATATATTCTCAAAACGCTAAATGATTAGCTTGTGTCATTCAGATTTCTTGACAGATTCCTTTGTGTTATTGCAGTTTAAGTTTCCTAACCCTTACACTCAACTCAAAAAGTTCTTATTATAATCATATTCAACATCTACACTCAAAAAATTATTCCCCAACACTGCTCAGTTTATTTAAAAAATATATTTTCATTTAACACCATTATCAATCAACTGGATTGTGTTAAACAGTTTTGCTTTGTTTCAACTCAATATTTTCATTTTGAAGGAACATGAATGATTTTACTTGTGTAACTAGGAAGTGAATTTTCCCTTCCCATCATACTTTGCACAGGGCTGGATAAGAACCTTCTGCTATGTTAGTGTTTTTGGGAGTTACCACTGTGGTAAAGTGTAGAGCATGTGCTTAGTGACCTACTTACATAAGTCAAAGTTGTTTTAATAATAATAAAAATACCTTGGGAATGCCATGAATGTATCAAAGCCATCTCATGTTATGCATAACATGTTGGCTAATGCCTAAAGTTAAAGGGTTAGTTCGCCCATTTAAGACATGAAGTTGTATGCAATCCTTACCAGCACTACATTGTATACACACTGACCCACTCTGTGATCACCTCCCTGGTCAGAGTTCTGGCCGCTGGAAGATTTTTAAGAAAGTAGTCCCGGTTAGTTTCCGGGGCCTCAAAGCGGTGCGTTTTTATGTGAAAAAATTATATGCGTTTCAAAGCTTGATTAATTTACATCACAAAAAACACTTAAATTTAAAACACAAAATTTATACCTCCGTTTTTAATCGGCACTATTTTCCTTCCATTTCCGTCAATCCGCGCTGCTGTCAACGTCAACACTGCGCATGTTCCCGCTGTTGATAGCGCGACTCGCTGATAACATGTCTGACTACGAAACTTCTGATGATTCTGTCATTGCCCCGGTTAG
>JAUCNO010001091.1:1858198-1875590 GCA_032353835.1 Enteromius viviparus | reverse complement strand
TATATATATTATACACACACACAATGTATTATATCACTTAGTCCTTAGAGAATGGTGCACTCATAACAATGAAATATCTTTATTCTGAGCTGTAAAAGTTTAGTTTGGCACTAAAACTCGTAAGGTAGATTTTTGAATGGCAGCAGTAAGTCATATAAAGGACACCGCAGCACGCAGCAGAGCCATAAAGTAATGCAGCTCTTGTAAAGAGATACTTCACTGTATTAACGTAGGCAGCTGAGGATGATGATATGTAGTTCAGGTGTCTGGGGAGTGTACAGTAGACACTTCTTTTACCCCAAAGGAAGCGTTAGAATAACTGCACTGTTGTATTTCATTGATTGCATTATAAATTTTCTTTCCCTTTCATATGAATTGCGTCATGGGCCAGGTACACCCAAAGCCAGGTGACACATTTCTGGACAGAAATAAAGTTTGTGGAAAGCCAAAAAGAAACCTTTGCTTCGGTGCAGATTTCAGGCCAGTGTGTGTGATTCAGAAGTTCAGATATCTATGAAATAGCACACGTCGGGTTTGAGACTAACAAATTGGTTTTTACCTTATGAGTTCTAGCGAGTCCTAAAAATAGATTGTATGGCTGTTCTATTAAAATAAAGCTAAATTCAAATACTGCAAGTACGGAATTATATTAGAATTAGGATGCCAAAATGGGCATCCTATCAGGCTTATGTTATTGGTTCTATTAATGGTAAAAGTAATGAACGTCAATCTTTAATTTAAGGATGTGTGTGTTTACTGTCGTACTATTAGTGTTAGTATGTATTAGTATTGTACTTATTAGTATTGGGGCTAAAAAAGGGTTCACTTGGCAATTTCCAGTAAACAGAATTAAAAGTTGGCAATTTGAGGAAACGTGAACAGCCAGAAATCACTGATGATGTGAAGAGTTCCCATTTCACAAATTCACACTAATTGTTTAATTAAATTAATATTATATTCATTTTAATTAAATCCACGTTAAAAACATGTATGAACTTCTTATTTATTTTATTTTTTGGTTCAACACCAGGGTATTATTCTTATTATAATATATATATATATATTTTTTTTTTTTTTTCATCTATCACTTTAACTATCACTTTAAAGTTATTACTACTTTTTTTTTTTTTTCAAATCAATTCAATAACCTAATATAAGAATCAATTTAATAACCTATAACTTATCAGGCTAAGTCTAATAACAATGGAAACTAAACTTACTTCAAAAATGTGATTAAAATTCAATGTGGGAGACCAAATACTAACTTTAAACACAGAAACTGGTGCTTTATTCACTTAAGAGACGTGTCTTACCATAGTTAACGGTGTCTCGAGTGCTGCCTGAAAAGATCTAATTGCTCACCAAGGTTATTTGAACAACTGTCTGGAGTACTTCATGACTCCAGAGCAGATCCAGGTGACCTTGTTCAGCTGTAGACTGCTTAAACAGAGACCTTGATGTGAGCAATATTTTAAGCAATAGTATATACTTCTTTCTATGATGAACTGATACCGTACTATTACAGACAAACAAGCATTAAACACAGGCTGCTAATACTGACTTTGTAATAAGGTCCGAAGAATGAATGTACCATCCACAAACAACTTACAACATAGGACCAAGAAACAAAAATAAAGTTTCTTCAATAAACAGTCATTAGGCAATTTCAGTATAATAAAGCAGCAACGCGTCTAGATAAGGTTCTAACACTTAAAACCAAATGAGGATGTGCAAAATAATGAGTCACAGTGTTTTTGGGAGCTTTTCGGATTATTTCAGATTTATGCAGGAAAGGTAAATAGCTAAAGCATTAAAATCGTTATATTGGTAGAAATAAGAAGTATTAACATTAGTCTACATGCTAAATGCAAAAACAACAGAACACAAATCTATCAAAACATGATATGTAATACATTATTTATCACTTTACTTCAGTATTAGTTTAAGTCACTGGCATAGCAGAGACGTTTTAATCATTTATCAAAACAAATCAAATGACTGGAAAGCTGCATAACAAACTTTTAACCTCAGAATTTGTGCAGTTAAAATACTATTAAAATGCCCCCAAAAAAAGCACTTTTAAAATTCTCATTCTCTTTTTTTTTTATTTTTTACGCTTGATAGATATGAGCACTCTGAACAACGTCAAAAGAAAAGGGATGCATACAAGAAAAAAATCCCCACAGAATTCATATATGTCTTTAATACTTTATATCAACCATTTTTATTTGATTATCTTTTAAGATGTATTCCCAGCTTATGAAAAAGTATCTCTAGGAATTCTTTCAGTGGCTCAATGTCAGATTCTCAATTTAATATTCTTGAATTCCATAAAGAATTTCTCTGTCACAATTGCCACTAAACTAAGTGAATTTGAATCAGATTGCATTTTTAGTATTGAGGTTGAGCACTAACAGAAGAATTGCTTGTGTGAAGAGCATGAGAGCACCACAGCTCCCCCATCTGAGACACAAGGAGAGAAAAGGTAGTCAGACGGCAGTGAATAGGGTGCAACAAAGGTGATGCGTCGCCATGGCAACAGTAGACAGCATCAAGGAGTAATTGCTTTCTGTGATTGTAGTAGTCTTTCTTGCTCAGAGAGGTAAAAGCTGACCATCTGATGGCATCCTTCTTAAAAACACATCTGTCAGGTACTCATTAATACAGCGACTAAGAAACGACACCAAACGCGTCAGAAACAAGAGCTTGTAAATGACTTTTGCTCATTATTGTGTGTCAGATACGACAAATTGAATGTCTATGTACCGTTTCATCTATTTTCAAAGACGCTTTGGTACAATGCTTCAAAATACATGACCCATTAAAAATCTGGACATGTTACACAAAAATCTTATTATTATCTTTAAAATATTGAGATCTAATGGCTTAAACTTCAATGTCTGAAATCCATTGTGTAGACAGAAGTAAACAGCGCCAACCTACTTATTTTAAAAAGACTTTTCATACTTCCTTCCTTTCATATATACGCGCATACTTCCTTCTTGGCATAGTTACACATATCCTTTCGCTTATTTTTATATTTATACATACTACTACTTCTTTCATACTACGCATGTCCTTCTGTTCGTATGCAAGTACGTACTTTCTTACGACAGTACCCACGTACGTAACTGGCGTAGTTTACTTTCTTGGGGGAATGTGCCCATAATAAATGTAGATGCCGTTGTTTACGCTTAGGGTAAAACGTGCATATGCGTTGTGATATTTGTGGCGGAATAATTGTTGAAGAATTTGTGTTTTTTTTGCGGACAAATAGTATTCTTAAAACTTTGCTAAAAAGTTAAGCCACTGATATCACATGAACTATTTCCTTACTAGATTTCTGTGCCTGGGAACATTACAGTTGTGTTGCTGTCTATGGGAGGATCAGAGAACTATAATATTTCATCAAAAATACTTTCATTTGTATTCCGAAGAGGAACAAAGGTCTTACACCGTGTCCTAACTACATGGAACGTCACAAGCAATAAAAGGTATCTTTTCCATGTTAACGAGTTTTTGTCCCAACTAGCCACGACAGTGACTAGTTTAAATAAAAAAATATATATATATAATGTTAAATTTCTAATTTAACCATTTTGAATAGTGAACCATATGAATTACATTATAAACGTATATTTCACAGTGTGCTTTCAAAGAGAGCCCGCCCACACACACACACTTCTGATTGGCTGTGATATTTGTTTGATTCGGTTGCATTGCTGTGTCGCGTCTGTTGTGGACCATAAACTGTAAAAAAGATGGACGACGCAGCTCCACTTCAACTATAGCAAGGCTGTTCAAACGCTGCCCTGGAGGGCCGGTGTCCAGCAGAATTTAGCTCACACTTGCCTCAACACGCCCACATGGAAGTTTCTAAAATGCCTAGTAAGGGCTTGATTAGCTCCTTCAGGTGTGTTTGATTAGGGTTGGAGCTAAACTCTGCAGGACACCGGCCCTACAGGACCGCCCTGCACTTTAGAAAGTGAAGCTAAAACAGGCTCTCAACTCTCACCAAATCACAAGCTTCCATTCATGAAACCACACCTCGTTTTTATAGCTTCATATAACTAATTTAAAGCAAAGTTGTTAGAAAACAACCACTTGAATATACATCAGCATGATTAGAACTATTTAAAATGACTTTGTAAAAAATGTATTTGAAGCATAATTTGATTATTTAGTTTGTCTCGCATCCCATTCGATTACATGGAGAGGGCGGGGTTTATGACATATACAGCAAGACGCAATGGCTTCACTTCTCCAGACTTGCGCGGCACACTTGGTGTGGACACCCAAATTGCTTGTCGCCGGAACCTTGTCATGTCAGGTGTACGACATGGTGTTACGAGTTTGGAATGAAATGAGGGTGAGTAATTAATGACATAGTTTTCTTCCTGGGGTGAACTAAACCTTTAAGCACTTACATTACTCGGCTAAATGCACAAGCGTTCTTCGTGAGCACTGGAGCATTGAGGTCTGGGGTTAAAACCTAGCCTATAGCGCTAACTAAGCTCACAATCAATGCACTTCCTTCCATACACACAAACTACTTCCTTACATAGATATGTACTTCCTTCATTATGCATGTACATGGGTAATTGACAAACAAAAATTGTAGGACTGTGTCCTATTGTGTGGCAGCAAAGATAAAAAGATAGACAGGCATCCTTTCTGTTTGTACCCCCTGATAATACGGTTTACATATTGTTCGTATGCAAGTGTCTTATGTTCATGGTTGAGGGTGATGGTATAACCGTTGTAATTTCCAAAAAGCCACTTCTGGAGTTCGCTTACTTAACTAGGAAGCTCTGAGTTGTAAATACACCTATTTTTCTATACATTAAAGAGCTTATTTAAAAATGTTCCACCTTAATTTAGGAAATATGTCAACACAGGGAAAAAAAAAATGGCATTTAAGGCAATTTCATAGGTTCTTTTTGTCATGACTCTCTACCAATAGAGGGCAGTCATTAGCGCTGTAGATGGATGGGAATTCATTATCATGTTGGAGATCCCAGCTTAATTATAGATTTCATTCATATTTCATTCTGCTGCCACATGTCTGACTCATAATTTCAGATGTCTAATAACGGCAACACCAGCCAAACTGATTCAGGGACGCCCTTAGAGCCAATCAAATGAAACCAGAACTGACACTCCAACATCCAGAGACCTGTCAACATCTACACTGTCCTGACTTCATGGATAAGCCCTGGCTAAACTCCAGAAATAATTCGGAGCAATTATATGAGAGCAAAGACTGTAGCGATTGCATACTGTTCAAACTGACCTTATTTACCTTCTTAAAACATGTTACTAGTAATGAATAATTTACTCTAAATCCTAGGTATCCACTATCCTGCAGAGTTTAGTTCCAACCCTAATTAATCACATCTGAGACAGCTAATCAAGCTCTTTACTTGAAACATAATAGGCCAGATGAACTGAAGCAAGTTGGAAATAAACTTTACAGAAGCAGGGATGAAGACTTTAGAGTATATTTTAGACTTGTGATGTGTTTTCCAAGCATTCTTATAGCCAAGCACATGAAGAGTGACACTGTGTGATGGACTGCTATTGGAGTTTAGAACTTCTAAGTAAAAGAAGCATAAAACGCCATCTTACCCAGATCAGTATTAGGTCCGGCCAGAACCTGCCTGAACTTGTCGAGTCTTGATGCCTCTCTCTCGGTCATGGCAGGAGTTCCGGATGTGTTCTGATCCGCCATGCGGGCCACCAGTGGGATCACAGGCCTATGTGGGAGTGACTGCTGTCTGTGTAGTGCTGCCTGTTCGACTCCCGCTTCTGACACAGGAGAGAGAAAACAGCTTTAACGATCATATACAAACCACGGACTGCTGAACCGCATCTCTCAGCCCATTAAATGTAATTATGGAGGCAAATTATGACACTTAGGATATTAGGACATCAGTTTGCCCACAGGTCAGAAGAGGCAGCTACCCCAAGATGCTCAGCAAGTGGTAATGAAACACTTTTCTGTCAAACTAAATCCATTATGAAGCTCGGACAAATGCACCTCATTCAGTGTGCCATAATCATTAGAAGTAATCTTAGCACGCCACACGATTCAATTCATTTCAGTTAGATTCCATTTTAATTTTAATGCATGGTGTCCTGATGAGATTACATGTGATTCTCAATGCAGAGTATGGAAGCACAAGGGTGGCAAAATTCAATTTGAAATGTAATATTCAAAATGGCAATGCAATATGAAAATTGGCAATTAATTTACATTCACAGTTTCCCATATACATGTTCAACATATAGTGCAAAATTAAAGTCAAAATTCAATTATATAATTTACTTTTTCCTACTGTACCCACCCTGTAATAAATTAGGCGAGTTTCACAGTAAAAAATGTTTTAAATGGTTAATGGTAAATACCTGTAAAATTTACATGGAAAAACTGTAAACTGACATTCTCAGAATTCCCTGCATTGCATGTGAAAGTTTGTTTGAATTTGATTGTTTTTTGTTTCTTATTAGTTTTTTTCTTATCGGTTATATTTATAAAGGTTGTATGTTACATGTAATGTTGTTAAATTAATGTTTTACTGCATACCATTATGGTGTTTAGTGCTGGTCTGAATGACACTAGGCACAATCTATATTATGTTCACATTTAAAAGCTGCTTGCGATGGCCTAAGGCTCATTATGTGAATTTCTCATCACCACCTGCATTGGTGGTTATCAGTGCATTTCAAAAGAACAAAACAGATTTCAGTACTTTAATAGGTTGGTATATTAACATTATATCAGTATATCAGAAATTACAGTACTTAACTGTAAATTTAACTTAAAACTGTAAAATCTAAAATGTTGTTACTGTATTTTTACGGTCAAATTCTGGCAACTGCAGCTGCTGGTTGCTCACCGTACATTCTACTGAATTTTTTGTTTGCTCTGTTTTCTAGCTTTTTTTTTTTACACCTATGTACAGTAAACACTATTCCCTTGCTTTGACAGACAAGTCAGAATTGCTGATTTTGGTCACTTTTTACTTGGATTTGTCAGATGTTTTACTATAAAACTACACACATTTCCCTACATTTCTCGTGTGGATATTTAGAAGGCACTAGCATTCAATATTGTTCACTCAAGTCTGCAAAGTTTGAGCTCAATTAGCACACAATTACCCAAGTGGAAACACTGGGAGTCAAAATATATTACACACAAAACAAAACCCCTGATGGAGTCAAAGGCCAGCTTGCGGCGTCAGTGCATTTCTCAAATGAAACGAATCTCAAAACTTCTTGTTTAACCTCCACATCATAAAAAGTTGCTCATTCTTTTGGACAAGTTGTGACAGCTTTGGTACATGCATGCAACTGATTGTTTACATTTGTCTGTGGTTTCCTATATTATCGGTTTCGGTTATCATTCTGCTCAAAATGCATTAGTAATGTGATATAGTTATCAGTCTTACCCCTCAAAACATTTAGTCATGAGTTCACTGTATAAGTCATTGAATGCAACATTGCTAATCTAGCTGTCATAAATTGTCAATAATATTTTGTGCACATGTTTATTAGACCTTTTTAGAAACATGCCACAAATTGTTCAAGTGTATCCTGGTTTTAACTAATATAGAGAATACAGATCAACCAATGACAAACCGGTTCTCTAAAATAGCTCAAAGGTTGTTAACACCTTCAATTGAAAAGAATATATAGACAAAAGACAACAAAAGAGTTACAAATTCTGACAATGGACTTTCTAGTTTTTTATTTTCGCCTTTGTGCCCATATTTATTTTTCAGAGTGACATTGTAATATTTTATTGTTGTTGTGTTTTGTTAGACCACAGGTAAAGTATAACTGTGAATCATATCCAGTTTTTTTTTTATAAATATCCCACATATAGTAATTTGTAGTTTTGAAATGGATATATGGCATGCATAAGAGGTGCAGCCTTCTGCATTGCAATGCAGTAACTGTCATCCAAATGTGTCCCATAGTTTACATCAGGTAATACTAACAGAGTGCACTGTTATATTGACAACATGACTAAAGGACCCAATGTACTCCAAATGAAGTTCTTTTTCATTCTTTGTTTGAGGGCAAAAAGACGTGTGAAAACGACGGTATACCGCTTCCGAACATTCAGACCCCCCTGCGCTGCTGAAGGCAATGTTTAAATTGATGTAAACATGACTTTCACCACTCGTACAAGTGCTGATGTATCTGTGGCAGCTCAGTGAGTGACTTGGAGATGTTGCTTCCTGGCTTGACCTCGGCTGAATAAAAAATAAATAAATAAAATAGTTTTGGCCTGATTTTCAGTTCAGTTCATTCTTCATTTTCATTTGAGGTATATCAGGGCCTAAAGTATGTTGATTTTTTTGTTTGTGAACAATGAAACCACATATTAAAAGCACATTTTTCCAATTTGAATCTCTATCAGCTCACTAACTGTAAGGCATTAAGGTACTTTAGTTGCTGTTGCTTGTTTTTTATTCCTTAAATGAACACCTTGACCTTGAATGCTTATGCAAGAATTTCTCAACTCAAAACACATCTGTAGAGAAAAAGGTTTGTGTCGAGTGAACAAGTCTTCAACTGCCGTGTAAAAGGGGCTTTGTGTGCACATACACGTAAAAGCAGGAAGTTAAATGGGTACATCCTTTCGTATAAATGTTCTCGCAATGCATCTGTGAATTGATTTTGCCGCAGTTCTTAATAATCATGCTGTCCAAACCCTGGACATCACTGTAAAATGTGATTGTGTGCTTATTAGCGGCATTAAATGTGTCTCTGGGTGACTTTGAGAGATCATTCTCTCATTAAGCATCACAACATCTTCAACGTTTTAATGACATTCATGTAATCCCTGTAGAAATTAGACAGCGCGTGACGGCTGTTGACAGTGTCAACACAAGGTGCTATTAGAGTAGAGGCGGAACACATCGACAGGAAGTCCATTATCCATTGCCACTGAGGCTGGCAAAACAAAAAGCTGACAGAACTGTCTGCCAGGGCATGTATATTGATGGAAGGAGACAATCCTCATATAAATCAAATACTCAAAGGAAAATGCGCTTTATTCTTTGCTCAGAGGTTAAAAAAGTATTTGGAAATACGTGAGCAGCCGTATACTAATTCCCGAAAATCCCAATGCTGTCACACAGCTTTTCTGTGTGTTCATGCTTTTAGCTGTGTCACCTCATTAAACACATAAAAAGTTGAGACGTATTCCTGAAACTTTTCCATGTCAAAAAAAGGTGAAGCATTACACCACATCCACCTATTATGTATTTGCTATAGAACGTTTTCTGGAGTTAGCACTAATAAACCATTTCAAGCTACCCAGACAAACCATAAACAAACTTTGGTATTATGGTTTACTACGACACAATTCAATTTGAATGATATTTGGCTTCTTCGGGTCACTGCTGCACCATGAAGTACTGGGATTCTAATATTATTTAAATAAAGATGGTTTTTTATTCGATTTGCTATGCTTCAAATGTGTCAGGGAGAAAGTTTGAGTGACAGCTCTATGGAAAAACTGCATCGTATATTAACATACTAAAGCTCACTGGCGAACAAAACAATTGATTGACATTTCACTTGACTCCAAATTGCCTTGGGCATACAGGTTTACAATGTTACAGCCTCCCAGTTAATTACCACAAGTTCAAATTAAATTATTTAATGAAGGTCGTGCTAATTAGCTAGGAAGAGGACAAGGAGAAAAGGAAAGGCTAGGGTTTAGAAGGTCATGGGTCTGTTCCCAAATCCAAACTCGCATTTAAAACTTGAGCAAAATAGTTCCCAGCAAGGTCTAGATGCCAACAAATGTAGTCACAAAAAATTGGCAATATAACAATACAAAATTTTATATAACTACAAAAAAATAAATTGTATGTATGCAAACTGTACATATACCTAATAACTGTGCAGCTAATTATCATATTGTATAAAAGTGAACTTGTTTGCCAAAAAATTAACACTTCTAAATATTTTGTCCATAAAGAAAAGAATCACGGTTAGTATTATCAATTCAAATCTCAAATTATAAAGTATTAGCTATTTCAACAGAAAAATGAAGGCTATAATACTGATTTTGTTTAATGGCACAGTATAAGAATTTTTTTCAGGTCTTTTTCAGGTTTTTCTATCAGTTTCTATTACATCGAATAAAAATCAATGCATAGATCTTGTTTATTTGTGTAACTATTATGTACTGACAGTATAGTTTCATGCAGGGGGAAAAAGTTTTGCTATTTAAATTATATTTTGTAATTCGTTTGAAATTGTCCTTTGGCATCCTATGAAAATGTTATTCATCTAAATATAAATGTTTAATGAGTCCGCACATCTTATGATAATGTATGATAATTTTCGATCCCTTTTAATGCTCCCATTTGGGCCATTGCTGCTTGGACCCCAAAGATTACACTTGTCGCTTTTTCTTATTTTTTATTATTGTTATTATTATCCAGAGTTTATCCAGCATTAATTAAGTCTATATATATATACACACACCACACACATATATACACAGGTTGATTTGTTTCTCTCATTCCACACAGACTGATATTTTTTAAGTGTTTATCTCAGACAATTAGAATATCGTGAAAAGGTTGGGTATTGAAGACACCTGATGCCACACTCTAATCAGCTAATTAACTTAAAACACCTGCAAAAGCCTTTAAATGGTCTTTCAATCTAGTTCTGTAGGTTACACAATCATGGGGAAGAATGCTGATTTGACAGTTGTCCAAAAGACGACCATTGACACCTTGCACAAGGAGGACAAGACACAAAAGGTCACTGCAAAAGAGGCTGGCTGTTCACGGAGCTCTGTGTCAGTACCCTGGAGAGAATTGTGAAACAAAACCCATTCGAAAATGTGGGGGAGATTCATGGACTGCAGCTGGAGTCAGTGCTTCAAGAACCACTACTCACAGACGTATGAAAGACATTGGTTTCACTCTTAAACAACAGACAACATCAGAAGTGTCTCGCCTTAGGGCTGAAGACAAAATGGACCGGACTGCTACTGAGCGGTCCAAAGTTATGTTCTCTGATGTATGAAGTCAATTTTGCATTTCTTTTGGAAATCAGGGTCCCAGAGTCTGGAGGAAGAAAGGGGAGGCACAGAATCCATGTTGCTTGAGGTCCAGTGTAAAGTTTCCACAGTCAGTGATGGTTTGGGGTGCCATGTCATTCGCTGGTGTTGGTCAACTGTGTTTTCTGAGATGCAGATTTTAATTTCCAACAGGACCCGCACACAGTGCCAAAGCTACCAGTACCTGATTTAAGGACCATGGTATCCCTGTTCTTAATTGGCCAGCAAACTCCCCTGACCTTAACCCCATAGATTTTATATGGGGTATTGTGAAGAGGAAGATATGCCAGACCCAACAATGCAGAAGAGCTGAAGGCCACTATCAGAGCAACCTGGGCTCTCATAAAACCTGAGCAGTGCCACAGACCGATCAACTCCATGCCACGCCGCACTGCTGCAGTAATTCAGGCTAAAGGAGCCCCAAGCCCCTGAGTATTGAGTTATTTACATGCTCATACTTTTCATGTTTTATACTTTTCAGTTGGCCAAGATTTCTAAAAATCCTTTCTTTGTATTGGTCTTAAGTAATATTCTAATTTTCTGAGATACTGAATTTTAGGGTTTTCATTAGTTGTCAATTATTAACTTCAAAATGAAAAGAAAAAACATTTGAAATAAATCAGTCTTTGTGGAATGAATTTATACATTATACAAGTTTCACTGCTTCAATGGAATTCAAATAAACTTTTGGAAGATTTTCTAATTATATGACCAGCACCTGAATAAATTAGTTTTGTAGAAAGAAATGCACACATCTTAGCAAAGGGCTTCAAAAAGTTTTGGAAAAAGGAAAGTGTGTGCAAATTCTTGACAAATAGTGTAAATGTAATGGACAATCTTTTATTAAAATAATAAAAGTGTAAATGTACCTGTGCTTTCTGTGCAACATCAAGAACTAACTGAAACTTTTCAGACACAGTTAGATCCTCCTTTGGAGGTTCCTGGAAGAAAGAAAAAATGTGATATACACAACATAAAAAGTCACTGAGAAGTATAACCGTAAAAAAACTAATAAAAAAAACATTCCTACCACAGGTTCAGAAACTTCAGGCACAATACTCCACTGAATTCTCCATCCTCTAAAGAGAGAGAGAGAGAAAACAGCATTAAATCAGTTTAATATTCTAAAATAAAAATGTATGTTTATTCTGTGATAATGTACAGTACAAGAATGGAATCGATACATACTCTGTATGTACAGTGAAAATGATTGCCTGAGTGGATATTAATTTTAATCAAATATGCTAACATCAGTACTAATCTTGTGTAAGTATATTCAACTACAACAACAAACTGAAATTTGTTAAATTTAAGTTACATTTTAATTTTAACACAGTTTGCATACTATTAAAGGATCATTGTCTTACCTGGCTATGAGGTAGTTCAATGACAACCTCAGAATGGCTAAGAATAGAAACAAAGGTATAGCCCACCCATGCCATGCTGCATTCATATAAATCTGTAACAGAAGACAAAAACACAACACATGGTACCTTCCTGCCCAAAGAATGGGTATAATCGGGTACAAAAACTAGCATCTTTGTAAAGTGAATCTGTAATACTACAAATATAAATATTAGATTAACTAAAATGAGAAATCTTTACCATGGCAATAAATGCAAACTGTTTTCTATAGTAATATTAAAGCAGGTTTATGAAAACTGAAATATTAAAACTAATTTAAAATATTAATTAAAACTATAGTCGTATACTATATAAATAATACTCAATAAAGCCATTCTAATAATCAAGTAAATTTATTTTGTGTAATTGTGACGTGTGTCGAAAAGAGATTAAAACAAAATATGTACAGGATATGGAAAACTGATAGATGGAAACTCACAATGAAGGCAATCGCTGATGTATATACTGAGTGCCAGCTGGATAAGGCGGAAAGATTCCGTAAGAAATTTGTCACTGGTCTGGCACCCCGTTCTAGTAATAAATAAGTACAGGTGACAAATGTTTGTGAAGCCATACAGTGTATATCAGTGCCTTGACATAAATAAAAAACACAGAAACACTTTCATACAACAACAAAAAGAGACTTACTAAGTCGACGCATATTTTCTGTTAATCTGAAACAAAGACAAGACAGATTTTTAAGCAAAAGCGAACAAGAACCGCAACATACAGCTGGACTTTCACAGTTTCCGAGTGTTTGAGGTATCATTTATACACAGACAGTAAGGGACTAGTGACCTTGCCTTCAGCAAACACCGTTTATTTCTTCCACCAACCACAGCCAGTCTTGTATTTTCACTGAAAAGTGACACTTAAACCGTGTAAATCAATGAAAACAGACAGTTGTGGCCAGCACAGACTCAATACCTCTCTTCAGAGACGGATAGATGCACTTCATTGATCCCTAAGGGGACATTCAGGAGACATGGACTTAATAGCCTTATGTATAATTGAGGCAGTTACATGCATTGACTGGACATCAGACCCAGAACTCCGAGCTAGCAAGAGTAAATTCAACCGCAAACCGCAAAACCTTTGGGTTTCAGAATAACTGCCTGGACTTAATCATATAACTGAATCTTAACCATTTTTGAAGAATCTTAAAAACTTGATTTTACAGATTTATAGTCAGAGTAGCATTTTAATAAGACGCAAATAAGTATTAGTCTGTTTTATATTTTGTTACAATTCAGATGAGAAAACTTCAAAAATATATCCTTACCAAGATTTCAAAGGAAATGCACGAGCTTGCAGTGTGTATATATATATATATATATATATATAATGCTGTCAAATTATCGTGACTAATCAAATCCAAAATAAAATCTTTGTGTATCTTTGAAAGTTCATATAAACCATGACCCCCAAACATAAAAAGCCTTAAAACCTCGTACAAGACAACACTGTCACACTCTCATTTACAAATCTCATTTGTAACTGCATGACGTTTCCCTTCAAAAAATACATAATTTTCAGAGAACAGAACATATGTTTGTAGACATGCTTTAATTTTAAAAGTCAAATTAATTTTCTAGTGAAAATAACAGCTTCATGTTATGTCAGTTGATTTAAGTCCTGCCCCTTTTGAAGATCTCTTCTCTGCCGCTATACTTGGCTTATTCTGACTAAAACCATCCTGGCCACAGGGGGGCAGATGTTTACTAGACAGGAAAGGATCTCTGAGGCATGAGAACGAAGCGGAGTATTTCAGTTTCACAAGTATGACTTCCACAGGTGATCTTTCTTCACTAACCTTTTAGCACTTAGTGGCTCCTCAGCCTCAACTGTGTTCTCCTCAGGCTGGAAGCGGAAATCCTCTATATAAACCCCAAAACGATCATAGAGCCAGCTCTGCAGCCGCGAACACACCGTCTCCTTCTGCTGTTTGTCTGCAGAGACAGGCAGACAGATTAAGATATGCATTTCATTCAGAGGCTAAAACCAAATCTCTATTAATCTAAATCCAACAGTGGGTGTACTGAGAGACAAAAAGAGAGAGAGGTGTGTGCTCTACATTCTCATTTCCTGCCTAAAACAAAAGGGGTTGGTCTGGCCTAGATGTCTACAAATTTAGAAAAGTGCCTAAAATAACAGCTGAAAGCTTCCTGAAGCAGACATTTCAGTGTCACTAACCTAAACCACAAACCAGCCGGAAAATGTAAAACCCCAATACAGGATTAGAGCCACAATTAAATCCTGAATTCAAATGACTTAATTTAAAAATCCTGAAATTCAGAGATTTGGAATTTACTGTCACGCAATAAATTCCGCAAGGTCCAAATCTTGCTATTAACAAACCATTAACTTATTTTATTAATAGTTAAGTATATATCTGGCATGAAAATGGGTCAGGGGTGAAAAAGGTGAGAAGGGTGCTCGAGGGGTGATGTGGCCTCTGATGGGGCCGGGAGGTCGGTGGACTCCCAGAAAATAAATATTTTAGCCTCATTAGTGGACATGCTGTAACTTAACGTGATTAGTCTATTCAGCTTTCAAGATTTGAAATGGCTCAAATCCACTTTATATTAAGGTTAAATAATCAATAAATACCATCCAAGACTGACTTTTCCAAGAATATTGCCAAAAGGTGAGGGATTTTCATGCCTGATATATACAAGTAGTTGTTATGTTTAGGTCTTGGGTAGGATTAAGAATGCAGAATTTGGTTATGCAGAATATGTGATTTCTAAATGTAATAATAATAATAAACATAATAATAAACATGCTAATAAGCAACTTGTTAATATTGGGAATTTCTTCCTATACAAAATTTATGTCACTATAATATTTAATATATAAGAATATTTAAATGTTTACATTTCTGTGTCTTATCAAATTCTGAAAAAAGATTTCTGGTATTAAAATAAGAATATTTAAGAATGCAAAAAATTATTAAAATCAGTCTCCCCAGCATTCACGATTCAATATACAGGTATGTGAAATTATTTAACTAAAAATCTAACTAAGTATTTTTGTAATGAGCATAAACATTTTAAAATATTAAGCGTGGTTAGTAAGTTTTGAGAAAAAAAAGTAGCTGAAATAAGGCCATTTAACTCATACTTAATAATAATGCACAGTACTGAGAGTAACCAGGCTATTAGGCTAGAAAATTTACTTCAGAATGATGTGAAAATCATTTCAATTACTTATTCACAGAAAACAATATAGTGTTTTAAATTTTAAAAGACATGTTTTTAGGCTGAAAGCCAATATGCGTGGGCGTGAGAATAGTCATGAATATTTAGTGATAATCCCCCAAAAAGACATTGGGGCTAATGGGCCATCAGTGAAACTGACAGGTAAGTCAGGTAGAAAGAATGGGAGGAGATTGAAAAAACTGTTTTTTAACATGATTTGTTTTTTTTATTTACAACACAGTATAATTAAAATATACACAATAAAGGTCAAAGACACATTATTCAGCGGTGCTATAGAGATGTGAACAGTCAATCCTGAAAACAAGTGATCTCTGTAAATACCTGTTGTTTGAGTGTTTGCTGCTGCTTTCCATGAAAAAATAACCACCATCAGTATTCAGGGAGCTTGTTTTACTAAAGAATATCAGTGCAGATGAACATCCGATGTTGGGACAGCACTACTAGAGGATGTTTGAAGAGACTCTAGTATATGTCATCAAGGTTTATCATGCAGGTTTCTAATCACTAAAAACAAAACACATCTGTGAGCATGTTGATATCAGTATATGTATCATTTAGTTTCATCGTCTATTACTGTATATCAAACATAGAAACAGCATCACGACCAAAGAAATGTAATCAAAACGTTTCACTCGATTTCAAAACATTTTAGTCAGTAATTACAGTTCAAGAAAAACAAACAATTAAACGTCAAGCACATCATGCACTCGTGATGTTGTTTTTATATCATATTATTATATTACAGGACACAGTAGGCTAACAGCATACAGCCTTTCAACATGCTTCACTCACATTCAGACATTTTAGTCAGGTATAGTTCGGCAAACAAACCAAAAGCACACAATACGCACTCATGAGAGTGACTGGAACAGATCGAGCGCCGCATCTTGAGGTAAATCCATATTTTATCGTCTTTGCTGAAGTCATCGCTGTTTGTTTTGTTTTCTCTGTTCTTCCGCGTTGAGCACATGAGCTGTTGTGGGCGTGTTCATGCCGCGCGCATCTCACGTGGAGTTTGAATGACAAAAGCATGAGTAGCTCGTGGGCGTGGTCAGATTAAAAATAATATCAGATTGAGAAACTCAGTATAGTGTTGGTTTCTTAGTCATTATTTTAACAAAGAATATTTGTTTTCAACGTGTACTTAAATGCATTTGAAAGCAGACACTTCAAGCTTTCTATAGATATATTTCTCATGTCTGTGAGTCATGTTTTCGCGGCGTTATAGTTCATTTTAGTAAAGGCTTTTTAAAAACAGGAAAAAACAAAGAAAAATCACGCACACTTTTTATTTTCCAAAAGCACACACTTTTGTTGTTACTGAGAGTGAACTCAAATAAAAGTAGACATTTAACAGATTCAAATGGTATATAACACTTACTTGTGTGACCAAAAACAACAGAGCTATATTAGTGTCTTATATACTGATAAGAAAAAAAAAGACCCAAATCATGCCGGCGTGACGGCTGACCTCAGAGGGTTAAACACCTGATTCAGATCATTAGCTCATTAAGAAAGAGCTCCATGAACTCAAATGAGTATGTCAGATAAGGGAGACATGCAAAATGTGCATAGCAGTGGTTCCCAAGGAACAGGATTGAAAACCACTGCGTTAGTGTACAAAGGACACTAACACCCTGGTCACAAGGTAGTTTCTCATGCTCCAGGA
>JAUCNO010001091.1:1833519-1845093 GCA_032353835.1 Enteromius viviparus | reverse complement strand
CCCCCCCCCCCCCCCCCCCCCCCCCCAGACATAAACCACACTTAATTGTCACTGGAAACTTATTTTTTAAATGAAGCAAAAATAAAAATTTGCTGACTACTCACCCTCAGGCCAAGATAAGTTTGTTCCTTCATTGTTACCAATTTGGAGAAATGTAGCATTACCTCACATATGGATTCTCTGCAGTGAATGGGTGTCAATTTATCTGAGCTTTTTTAACTTTAAAGTGCCCTTTTTATGGGTACTTTTACCGCTCCAAAAGTGCCACATAGTGGCAAAGAATGAATTTGCATTTTCATTGAGACCAACGCAAAAAGTGGGCGGGCTTAGGATTTGTAAAAATGACTTGTTTCAATCAATTACTTAGAACCAAGTCTTTCTTTTGAGGGACAATGATTTCATACACGGTGCACTTTCAGATTTAAAACTTTGCAGGATGTTTTATTTTACTGTGTCACACACACAAAACTAATTTTCAAAAAACTTATTTGATGAACAATACCTTTAATAGCTGATGGTTGATATTTTCGATTTCTATGCAAGCCATTATTGTCAATGGGAATTTCATTTTGTGTGAGTTTTCCCTCATGCTCTATGTGACTGACATGTACCACTTTTTATTGGAGAAATGAGTCTACAAATCCAAATCCATAATACAGCTATTTTTCTGTTTAGATATAATCATTGGCCACAGTATTGAAGGGATTACCTATTTTCACCTTTGAACAGCATTGTGTTCTCAACCAAAACTCACCTATAAAAGGCAGAGGGTCTTTTTATCTGAGACTGGATTACTTTGTGAGTGACATTAACAGTTAAGGGATTAAATGCGGCTTCAGTTTGCCCTTTGGTTCTTGGCATCCCAGTGTCCTTCTGTAGAATAACACTGAGGGCTTGTAACAAAGTCAAATGGTTTGGTCTGGAAGTTAGTATTATGTCATACGAAGTGCCTTTTGTTCTCTTCCAATTCCTGTAAAACCAAAACAACATAAAAATTAATACAGAACAGTTGTACTGGATTGTAAGTGGTTTCAGTGCCATTAATAGGTCACTATTTATTATTTCACCAGATGTGTCCGATATTTTTGAAAAAGAACAAGAGGAAGACAGATAGAGAGTAAGAGAGTTGGTAATGTTGCATAATAGAGGTGTAAGGCTTAAAAAACTTTTCCGTCCAAACAGTCAGGCTGATGTTGACTTTGACCCCTCCTAGACAGACACAAGCTATAAAAAGTCAATATCAGTAGTGCTGACACTGAAACATTTGAAATACAAGCAACACCAAAGCTGCTGAAAAAACTAAGCGTACCAAGGGACTGAATGTTCTCTTTATGTGCATTTGCAAACATGTTTATTCATCAGTAGGTTCACGTGGGAAGCGAACCGAATGAAGTTATATCTAGTTACATTCAATTTTAATAAATCTTAAATAATGCACCTAACCACAAGGTTTCATTAAATTACATCAGTATTACATCAAGAATGGTATTACAAGAGCTCTGGTCTAGATCAGTAGTTCGCAACCTTTGTAACTTCAAGCCCAAAAGTCCCCCTTAAAAGAAACCAGAACTGTAAATACTTCCAAATGTATATCATAAAACATTAAATGAATGCTTTAAAGCACTAAATCTTTATTTTTAAAAACAAATACATGTTTTATTGATGCTGCAAACATATTTAACTTATAGCTTTTTAGGCATTGTAGTTGTGGCATTTTAATAAACGTTCTTTTAATTAATTATCATCTTTAAGGTGGTTTAAAAACCACTGGTCTAAACATGGGCCCCTCAAAAAGCTCCCACGATTTTGTTCCTATGAGCTGAGCTTCCAGAAAACTTTGAGCACTTTTCAAGAGTGACAATTAAATATTCCACGTTCATGACCCCTGATTGATATATTCTGTCTTTGTTTATCAATTATAAGCAATAAACAGGCCACTGTCAAAAAAAAAAAATCTGTGTCAGGACAACATTCGACACAAACTGTGAGAGAAAGGAGGAAATGAATAGAAAAGCTGAAAGAGAAAGATTCGATTAAAGAGGTTACAACAATTAATGTCTCACAATTGAATGGCACGACAGCCGCAGAGTGAGTGGACAGGAATTGTGGGTGATTATATCATGCTGCAATACAATAGAGACACTGTTTTGTGTCTCTATTGAACCGCGTATTGCAAGCACTCACAAGGGCAACACTTGCTTTCTGATTGGACTACTGTAATCTGAATTGTTGATGCACTTCATTTAACATTCTGAACAAATCAAAGAGTTCCATCCTCCTGGAGGTTATTGCAAAAGCGCTCATACTCAGTAACACAAGGCTGGCTGGCTTACCAAAACTCTTTTAAGTTTCACGTCTCGGAGCTGTTGGGAATCCTATGATTGTAATACAATTCACTGTCAGTGCAAAAGAAACTAGATTATAGGTTACAGAGCAGCTTTGCAAATATTCAATCAATACTACACTCAAAATGAGTGCTTGTAAGATAGCAACTAAATGTAACGATCAGGGAGCAAGGAGACGTGCAGGATCATATGCAAATGCAACTTTATTACAAAAACAGAGCGAAACAGACAGGCTTCAGGTCATATCCGGCAGACAGGGATGGTGGAGGCAAGGCACAAGAATGGTCAGAGTCCAGTAAACATAAAAAGTAAAACAATCCAAACAGACAAGGGCGGCGGAGAGGCCCACCAGGGCAGAGTAGGTGGCGGAGAGGCCCACCAGAGCAGATCAGGCGGCGGAGGTAACCACCAGGACGGCATAGGCGGCAGAGGAGATGCCCCCCAGGGTGGAGCAGAGGACTGACCTGCACAGAGGAGCCGAGCGACGTTAATAGACTGACCGGACCGACTCGGAGGCTGTGCAGCCATCAGGGTGGGCCCTGAGGATTCTATGACCGAAGTCAACATCCCCAGGAGTCGTGCAGCCACTGCTAGACCTTCCGTAGCCAGAACCGGACAGTGCAAAAGCCCAGAGCCTTGGAGAACTGGGTCTGAGGCTTGTGCAGCCACAGGCAGAGTCTCAGAGGTCGAGACCAACATTTCGGGTGGTTTTTTGAACCATGATTTGGGGCTAGGACCCGACAGATGCGAACTAAGAACCGCAGAGATAGGGGATTGCTCTACTAGCTGTAAAGACGACATCAACTGGGCATTGAGCAGCTCTCCTGGCTGCGTAACCAGAACCAACAGGACTTGGAACAGCTCACCTAGCTGTGTAACCATGACCAACTGGGCTTTCAGCGGTTCACCCAGCTGGACTGCTGGAACCGACGGCTCTTCGAACCATACTTTGGAGTCCGAACTCGACTGAGCTGACTCCAGAGGATCCTCTGTGTCACCACGGTCAGGCCCGATTTCAGGAGGCTCTGGCCATGGCGCTTCACAGACCCCTAGGGTCTCGAGAGCCAGGCACGCCTCCTTGTACCCGAGTGAATCTTGTGCTAGTGGGCCTGGATCACCAACTGGGTCTGGCAGTTCCAGCCACACTGAATCCGGGCCACAGACTGGGTCTAGTGGATCCGGCCACCATAGTTCCGGATCACAGACGAAGTCTGGCTTATCTGGCCATTCAGAACCCAAATCGCTGACCAATACACGGACAATACACGGCCCCTCATACCGTGTTTCAGGACTAGTACCCGCGAATGGTTGGTTGGAATGGCTGGGCTACAGGAACTGGCAGAGACAGACACGGTTCCTCGTACCGTGCTACAGGGCTGGTACCCGTTAAAAGCTGACTGGAGGATGTGAGGGCCTTTGGCAGCTCTACTGGCTGTGAAACAGGAACAGACAAAGCACCGCATAGCCCCTCTCCCTGTGTGGCTGTTAGAACCCCTCACTAGTGCTTCGGAGGTCGCTAGTGTGAGCGTTCTCCTCGACCTCAACCATGGTGAATCGTGAACCACAAAATAATAAAACAAAGTCAATGAGTTGTCTCAATGTGCAGTCTGGGTCTTCATTACGCAAATCACGTAATATTTCAAGGTCCAAACCCGACTGAAAGTATATCTTAATAGTTTCTCACTGACCTTCAGAAGATGAAACACGGTGATAAACTCCTCCACGTAATGATCAATATGGCGTCCGCGCTGAAAAAGCAAACGTAAAAAAGTCTCTGGTGCCTGCTTATAATCCTGCCTGCGAGGTGTAGAAAAGTATCTGAGTTCCGTAGTGACAAAGCAGTTGCTGAACCCTGGTTGACAGATCATTCTGTTGCGATTGAGGGACGTGGAGACGTACTGGTTCATTTGCAAACAGAGTCCAGTGGATAAGGCAAGACGAAGATCCAGGAACAGGCAAAAGATCGGTAGACGAGTAACGAGTAAGTAAACACGAATTAATACACAGGGTTGACGGTAAACACTGAAACAATGATCCGTGCCAAACACTAAAACACATCTGGTATATATGCACTGAAAACTAGGTCAGTTGGTGGAGACAAACAATGAAACACCATGACAACTAATTAGCGGGCGGAGACATGAGTTCGTGGGGATGAGAGCATAAAAACAAACACAAAACATAGAGAGTAGCTGAGAGCTGGAGTGCCATCCAGTGGCCAGTGCTGGCACCTCCAGCTGACCATGACAAAAACCCTGCCCAAAACTATCCCTTTAAAAGGTCATTTAAAACATGTCACAAGAGTGGAATCATTATTAACTACATAACACTGCTGGCAGGGCATAAACTGCAGTTGGGTTGTGCTATGTTGAGTAAGTCCTTGCCTGTTTTTGTGTCCCAGCCCATCTCTGATCATGAGAATAAAGTATGATTTAAAGTGTAATCCTGTCAAGAAACGCCCACTTAGACAGGAAAAATACTGTTCGGCCAATATTTAAAGACGGAAGCTACTCAAATCGATGATGAATATATGGGCATGCAATCTATTATTTCCCAAAGAAAAAGAGCTGACCAACCTTAAACACAAACTAAAGCAAAGTTCACAAGCGGTCACTTGTAGGTTGCTGCTCTTAGGAAGCTTACATGTGCTCTTACTAAGCATGGCAACAATTCACGTAAACCTATTAAGAGCACAGCAGAAATGAATGCCCCTAGCTTGGAGAAATACTAACAACACAGCTAACAGCTAACAGCTAACAAGCTCGCTGTTAGCTCAGAACGAATGTTCTACTAACACTATCAATTCCTCCGTCGTTCTGTCTCTGCTTGTGTAATTAGCATTGACCAGTGGCCTGGTTTGCTGTTCTGGCTGTACTGTCTCACTTCATCGCATCATGGGACTGTAGCTGTGGGCATGACCTGTTTTAGTGTTGTCACAACACACCATCAAAATTTCAGCATGTGTGTTAATATGTGTGGATGCCACAGGACAAGTATATCAATTATCTTAAACACTACACCTTTAAAAAGCAGTGGAAGCTAAATACCACTCCAGATACAGAATTAGTAATACAGACTTGAAACAGTACATCCAAAACTAAAAAGTTAGTCAATAGTGACTCATCATTCCAAACGACGTTCTTTGACCAGCTTTCTTTTGTGAAATCCAAGAGAGAATTTGCACTTAGTTTCAAAAGCACTATTTATGTATCTTACAATTAATCCATATAACCTGTACACAAAATACCATATCTGCTGTATTTGATAGGTTGATGTGACAAATTTACGGTCTTATTTAAACTAGTCTGAATGTTTTACCCACAAATCAGCTCACTGACTCAAGGATCCAGTCATAATGGTTAAATGGTGCTTAAACTGTGCTTTTTTGTTCATTGTTTAAGCCTAAAAGCTTTTGTCTCCATTCATTGAAATTCCATGGAAAAAAACAGCCAGCACAGTCATCATAATTTCCTTATATATGGGTGAATTACGACAGAATTTCTATTTTTGAAAAGATTTCTTACAGCAAGAAAAAGGAAATGAAGAACTTGTTTAGACTAAAGTTACCTTTAAGGTCATCTGTGATTCCATAGCAGAAAAGCTCCATGTCTGAAAAGACCTCCATGCATTAAGACCTTATGTCCAATCAAAGTACAGTAGCTTTTAGTTATCAAACACCTAGTGACTTTCTAAATACACAAAGTCTCGTTGAAGTTTGTCTAATTGCAATTTGGTGTAACAAATAATTGCGGCCAGTTTGCCTGTTGTGACCTAGTCCATTGTAGGATCCAGAAACTGGCATAGATTATGTAGGTTTTGTATCCACTGCCTACTACAACCCTTGACAGCAGTCATGAAATGCAGCTCAGTGGACTGCATCTAAAACCCAGTGGGTGGATTAGACACCTAAAGGAAAACTACTGTTTCTTAGTGATTGAGATGAAACAAGAGCCCCATTCACCAGAGAAAGCCTGTGGCCCGTTTTGGCACTTTGTTCACATTCTGCAGGGTCTTTCTCACCGTAAGTTGTTCGGAATAAAGCCATGTACTAATACAAAAGGCAAAACAGTGGTGTTTCTAAACTCATATAATGTGGTCCAAACATTTACATAACTCAGGTTAAGTAATGTTGACCAGGCTGTTGTTAAAAATGGATCCATTTGAATTTTTTCCATAAAAAATTTGCATGCTCAAATAGTTTGGTATATCTTTTTTAAAACCAGTCACTACTGGAAACCTATTTATAACAGTGCAGTCAAAAACATGTTTCTGTCAGTTCCTGGTGTATCTCATCTGTCTGTGGGTACACAGGAAATTGGTACTTCTTCTATCTCAAAAGCAGAGGATCTCCTCTGCTCCATTATTTTATTAAGCAAAGCTCAAATCTTGCGGTTTTGGTCTAGAACTCAAAAGACCATCACTTTTCGGTGGGTCAGAAAGGCAACTAAGCCATTTTAGAAAAGTCTCCATATTATTCAGATACATTTTGCACAAAAAGGAGAGAAAACAAATACAAATGGTGTTGGATAAACAGGCCTTGGTTTGGGTTTTAGTGTAGAATCTTGACATTTGGGCTCTTGTCTATGTCTGACTCTCAAGGTATCTGGTAATTGCTTTGGGTCTGGCTATGAATGAGTCTGTCTGAATATGGTGATTGGAAGTCTTGTATTAGTCTTAGTCCTCGGAGGTCTATTATTGATTTTTTTAATGTCAAAGTATTGCAGGAAGGCTTGCTATTGTTGTGGGTCTGGGTTTAAGGCAAGACTGGATCTGGATCTGATATTCGTCTGGGTTTCAGCGACCTCTAGAGTCTTTGCGAGTCTGGAATAGCCTTAGCTTTAAGTGTTCTGGTACTGGAGTGGCTTTGAGCCTTAAGGGATCTGGGCTGCATTTCCCAAAAGCCCCACTGAAACCAATGGTGCTACGATCAACTTGCTTTTGGGAAACGCAACCCTGGTATGGGTTCAGGCCTTAGAGAATCTGCTAGTAGTCTAGGTCTTTAGAGAGTTTGCTAATAGTATGAGTCTTTGAATTGTGCATAGCTTCAGGAGGTCTGGTATTGAAGTTGCTCTGGGACTTCAGGGGAATATTAAGTATTCGTTTAGGTCTTTTAGGAATTGTTCTCATTTTATATTAGTTGGCCTTACTATTGTTCTTACATAAAAAATATACATATTTCTGCGTTTACATTGTTCTGCAAAACACTTCTGCTGCTACAAAGGTGGGATACTGGTAGGTTAGGGACAGGTTTGGTGGGTTAAGGAGTACAAGATGGGTCAACAGTGTAGCTATAAATGTAATTGCATGCAGGCATTTTCAAACTTTACAGTAAGCAGAATGTAAAAACATGTATGTACACAATTCGTGCAATATACCAAATGACTGATTTAGTGCATAGGCTACTTATGTAATAAGGCTGAGATCTGTTTTGGAGTCTGGTATTGGTCTAGGTTTTAGGGGGTCTGGCACTTGAAGACTTTGGAGGTTGGTATTGAGACATTATCCATTATTAAGATTGAGGAGATCATTATTAAGTTACATTTTCAATGCCAAAGCATCAACATTCCAGTAAAATATAATGAATGTTTGAAAGGACTATTATGTCATTATCTTTAATTATTCATGGTAAGATCTTTAAGACGCTGTTCTTGCTTTTGCGAGCCTAGGGTTGAGACATGGTTGGCGTATTATTCCACTGTGATGTGTGCTGCCTTTCACAGCAGTGAACCTCTCGTTCCTCTGGGAGGAAACATAAGCTTTTCCTCTCTGAGTCAGCGGCAGCCTTTCAGAGCAACAATAAACCCCTAACTGAATGCTGCTGTCGCATGGTAACCTGCCTGAAAGGAAGAGAAAGCGGAGGAGAGGGTGTGGGTGTAGTAAATAAGAGACAGCCTCTCAGAGTTTAGGAGGAACAAAATTGGAGGAGTACAGAGGGAAATGACATTGGCACATTGTTTCTGTATATAGCAGCAAACCCCAGAAGGATGAGGCCATCTGAACAGCCAGGCTTCTGGTGGCATTTATCATTATAATGTGTGGGGCTCTTCCAGGGGGGCAAATTACCAAGAGTTTAAGAGGTATAATGAAAGTCATTTTCATATATTATTCTCTCTTAACATCCTCCTTTGCTCTTTCTGCTGTTTTATTCTCTTATGTCAAGCTAGTTTTGCGTTAAAAGCTCTGGATCAATGTTGGCCCACTCTCTGGCCTAATTCTGTCCCGCTCTTCAGCTGATATTTTACAGGCCGTCACAGTTCCTGCCAACTGTCATACTAATTATAAGTCAAGGCCAAATTATAAATCTGACAAGCAACCGATGATGCTATATCACTTTGAGTTTTATGAAGAGAAAATTATATTTTTACATTTCTGAAGTATGTGAGAGGTGTTTGCCTCTATTAAACTAGCCACCACGATGATGCTGGGCTATTTTGACAGATTTTGCTGTGCAGTTGTTGAGGCGATCTGAAATTCTAGTGCATTGTTATGTGGTTACCAGAAGGATATGAGCTGTTGCTGGGAATTATTAATATTCTCAGACTGATTTGGGTCCATCTTTCAGTTTTAATGTCTGCAAGGTGAAAACTGTAAGCCTGCTTAATTAACTACACGCAAATTATGTGTTAAAGTTTTTTACTTTAGTTTGTTCAAATCACTATTAATAACTGAAGACAATGGTAAAAGAGGACAACAGTCATGCAAAAACAGAATTAATTTCTCCTTATCGGAACTGATTTTTATTGATAAACCTTTAGACCTCGCATTACTTCAATTTATTTTTGAAATAATCAAGTTTCACAGCGGAATTATTGGTGAAAAACTATATTACCCATTATGCATGATACAACCTACCAATCGGAGTCAAAACAAGAATAATTTGCCATAAACGCTCTCTAACATTGTATATTGCCACTAAACATATATACACACACATATATATTGATCTATTTAATACAATATTCAATTACTTGTCTACTTTAAATTCAAGTTTATAATGTTATGCTTTACCTCATGACTGACTGGCTTGGTTCAAAAGATTTATTAAACATGTATATGGAAGATAAATTAATGGAAAAACATTCTTTAGGATGGGCACTGTCACACTAGAGTGAAATTCATACTCACTACAACATTTACAAGAACTCTATTGATATTTGGCTGCTCTTATATTGTGTAAAACAAAAGTTCCTTGTGCTGGTATTGAGGACATAGTTTTACTTAGAGTGTCATCATTTACTTACCCTCACGTCGTTCCAAACCTGTATGTTTCTTTTTTTATGTTGAACACAGAAGAAGATATTTTGAAGAATTCTGAAGAACCCCCCAAAAAACGAACCTTAGACATTTGCAGGTTCGTTCTTTTCAAATATTAACCGCTACAAAGTAATAACGAATAGTCGGTACTACTTGTATGTTTAAAACCCCTCCAAGCCAACAAAGATTACTGTTTGGTGCCATCTTGTGACAAACACTGGACAACCACAATTAACAATGGAAAATTTTAAATACATCCGTTGTTATATATTCATATGTAGATGTTATAAATCGTCTTACTAACGTTTGAATATTAGTCACGTGGTACTATATCGTTTCGCGGAAAGATGAAAATGTTAATTTAAAACAAATACGCCAATAAAATGTTTCAAATTCATATTTATGTCCAGTTTTTTTTTCTTATGTGGCAAGTAGCCATGTAATAAGTGGGATAATGTTCAGGCAGCCTGTAGTTATCGCGAAATAAGTGATGTTAAATATGTTCAACCAAAGAAAGAAATTCATAATGAAATGAGGGTAAGTAAATTTTAAGATAAAACTATCCCTTTAAATATCACATTAAAGGGGTCATGAACTGAGAGACCAAAATGACCTTGATCTTTTGTCATTGCACTATAAGTTTCAAAACTCAAAAATTTGCCATTAGTCTAAAAAAAGCTCATATTAAAGCCAGTCTGCCAATACAACAGTGTATGAATGTTCTACAATGTGCTGGATAAGCACTGCCTCCGCAAAAGAAAATCAACACCTGCTTCGACATCACTTCCTGTGATCACTTAGCCACACCCACTGACTCATGCAGTGCATACGAGAGAGGTCTACAGAGAAACCAAATGATGAAGAAGCTACAAAGACAAGATGATGCTATTCAGAGCCAAGTTGTGAAAAACAGCATTTCGATTCGGCTTCGATCCCAGCCTTGGGAAAGAATGAATGAACTTTATTTTTAATGAAGATCAAAACCAGGCCTTTGTTCACTTCATTTTACTGCAGATTTGCACAATTCAGTACAGGAATTTTAAAAAGATTGACAGTATTGATTTATTTACGTGTTTTTGACCTTTTGAATCACAGCAGTGTCTATGGGGAATACACATGTCAAACATACATAGCTTTTAGCCAATCACAACTGTGGACATTTACCTACTTTATTAGTCAACAATCGCCATGCCTAATACAAGGCACTTCATGACCCATTCAAACAACTCTGGCAAAATTATAAATGATGTTTATGTCCTGTTCTAATTTCTTCCTGGAAAACAAACAAAACAAAACATCTACTGTGGGGAGGTAGAAGAGGGAAATATCAGACAGAAAACAAGGGATATAAATAACAGTAAAAAGAAAAGCTAACTCAGAGTCTGATGTTAAGATGGGAAAATGAGAGTAAATAATGCAGGAAAAAGAATACTCTGAATGTGAATGTGTGTTCACTAGGAACTATTATGTAACACTTATTCCCACACATGTGCTATCACTATTGTGAACGGTAATTTTTTAAACCGAAGCCTCAGATAAATCATGGTGGGATTTTCTTTGTGTCCCAGACAATTGAGCTTCCATGGATTTTGAAACAAGAATGTAAATCTAAAAACAGTGTGCAGTTCTGATAAATATTTCAACTCAGCTTAAATGTTGGCAATTTTTACATAATTTGATTTATACAGAAATGCATCTGCTTTATATGGTTGAATCAGCATTAAATGGGTTTTGTTTGTGTTCGGTATGTGCTGCCAAAAAGAAGGCAATGAACTTTTTATCTCTTAATCTCATTACTTAACCCTAACAGACATAGAACTATGACACTACAGAAGATACACATGCATCATGTCTATTAAATCACATAAAAAATTTTTTTTTATTATATATATATATATATGTGTGTGTGTGTGTGTGTGTGTGTGTGTGTGTGTGTGGACAGGTTTTTATATCCCCGTGGGGACCAATTGTCCCC
>JAUCNO010001091.1:1798049-1812511 GCA_032353835.1 Enteromius viviparus | reverse complement strand
CAAATTAACTGGCAATAAGTCAGACTAACTGAAATAAACCTGGCTTATTTGGTAAACTTGTTTTATGGAACAAGCCCCCTGGTAGCCATTCTTGATATTTCAAATCTCCAAAACAAACACCCCTTACCCTAAACAAAAGGATGTGATAGCTCCACCCCACACATATGTAAGCAACCCAGGAAATGATTATTAGTTCTGTGAAGCAAAGCCAAACCAGTGTTACACCATGTCTACACCAAACGTGAGCGGTGTAGACATGGTGTACTATAGAACTCATAAGCAATGCTGTGTACACTGGTTACGCCACAACAAATTTCTGACTGTAAACTGCTGCATTCTATTTATGATGCATTGATCACTTTGTCCCATCCAGTGTAAACTGACTGTGAAAATGATGAATATCTTAAGAGAGAGGCTACTTCCCAGAGGCCATTTCAAACCTATGTTGCCCTCATTTTCCCATCCACTCTCTCTGATGGCATTGTATATGTGAGACTTCAGGAAGGGGCAAAGTTTATCAGCACCAAGCCAAGTAAGCTGTAACTCTATCTACTAAAATTAGATTTCTTCCCAAACCCTGTGAGACCTGACAACAGAGGAATGCAACATGCATTACATACCAGTAGATTGTGAAAGACTACCCCTTCTTTTGGTTTCGAATGGAGTTTTTGACAGTGATGTGAGGTGAGGCTGACGATCAAGATCAATCTTTAGAGTAACGGTAACCCTTCATTTATAAATCGCTATTTGCTAGTGTACAAAAGTTTTTTATAGTTCATGATTTTGTTTGGCAGAACGATTAGAATTTGCACATACTACGCAGAAAAATTCCAGTTCCACAAATTGTTTTATGCTCAGTTTGGGAAGTTTACCTCACATGAGAGTAGACAAATGCAATCATACTTCATTTGAAGGTGTCCATGTTACAGTGTAATTATGAATTTAATAAGTACTACGTTATATTCATTAACTCAATGTACTTACTATAAGGTCAGGGATGGGGTTAGGCTTAGAGTTGTTTGCAGTTAACATGTAGATTTTTTGCTATTATAATAGTAAAAAAGGCTTTATTTATTTATTAATCAGTATAAATTAATTAAGAGTTACTTTAAGTTATACCAGTGTTGAACATACGTTTGAAAAGACTGTGAACATTACTTCACGTAAGAATGGAGAAACATTTCTGAACTTCAAAAAAAAAGAAAGAAAAATTGGACACAAGTTTGATATACTGTATATTACCTCACATAAGTGCAGACAAATAAATATTCATGAAGTTTTGATTTTCGTTTTTTTTCTCACTCCAATGTGTGGAACACATGGGGAAAATATTTTTGAACTTAATATTTTTGGAAAAGGAATAGAATTACAGGATGAGAGGACAGGGGGTAATACATTGTGTAAACAAAATGACACTGCACTATTTCGACACTTCACTAAATACTGTACGTCCTATTAATATAACACTCTAACTCTCCACTGCCACCTGGTGGCTGTCCACAGAAAAAGCTCTTACCTTAGAAGCTGTGAAGCACTCATGATGGAAAGAATAGCCTACTGTTTTGATAGTATATTTTATCTTTTTATTTCTTATTTTTTATATTAAGTGAAGACTTCTTTTCCTAGTAACCATACAATTGTTTTTTATTTTCTTTTTATATTAATTCAATTATTCATTACATTTGTATTTTAATCATATAATCATGTTCAAACGATTTCTATATTTCGTTATTATATTGTGTCTCATTATGTGATTTCAAAGTATATTCGTCTTCACGGATAAGAGATAATTGATATTTCTTGTTGTGGTATAACTACTACTGTGGTATTCAGACAAAGTCATTATTCAATCAATCAATCACTTTTATTTAAATAGCGCTTTTAACAATACAGATTGTAGCAAAGCACTGAACATTATCAAGTCTGACAACAGAGTGATAGTAATGCATTATGACGAGAATAAAACTATTTATTTATCAAATGCAGAGACAGTCTCTGTAATTAAGTATACTTGACTTAAAAGTTGAAAAAGTCTAAATATAGGTATAAATATAGAGCTACTGTAATCTTGTTCCTCTAGCTTTGTGGTGTTGACGGACTCCATCTATGTTTTGATTATCATTCTGAATACAATTCACATTTGTCTGCTTTTTGCTAAAAACATTTTTTTTTAGTTCTAAAAACATTTTTTTAGTTTTTTTTAATTTTAGACACTTACCCACATTTAAGTGTTTAAAGAAAAATGCATGAAGCTGGAATGAAATGTTTTTGTTTACAAGCAACAGACACCCCGTTCTATCTGTCAGATATGCATATCACAACATACCTAAACAGTAGGACATAGTAGGATACTTAAAGTATGATGTAAAGTTCACATGAAGAACTTACTAATATAAAACTACTAAACCAGTAGTTTACTGGGACTATTTTTCAAAGTATACTAAACTGCTACTACAAGTATATAGATACTGAACTATAAGTATACCTGTAGTAGTTCACTTTTACTGTTGCTAAAAGCTACACATTTTTGTAGTTTACTACTGTTAAAGTATACTTCTATATACAAGAAATTGGGCCAATATACTACTAGTGCACTGATATTTGTATGCTTACTACTTAAAGTATACTTACATTTTTGGTAAGGGAAATCATTTGGACAATTCACTGAAGGCAGTTGAGAGCACCCAGCAGGCTAAGCTGAAGATGAATTCTAGTAAAAACTTCATAAGGTAAAAGACTGAAAGCATGCCTGGGTGAAGTAAGTAAGAAGTAAGGACCTACTGATGAAGTTTGCATAGTATCCATTCTAAGTAGTGTACCTATGCTTTATTTGGCATCAAGACCCATCTGTATATTGGCATCTAATTAGATATTCCAACAGATACTATTATACAATTCATCAACAATACATTGGCAATCAGGGCTCAAATGAACTGCTTTAATCACAATGGATGTGTTCAAAAATAAGTTTACTTAAAAAAAAGTGTTTCTGTTATACACTTGTGCTTGTGATGAGAAAAGACAAGATATCATACAACAAACATACAAATACAGAAAGCTTTTTATTTTTACAGCTTCAATTTTTGTCCAGTGTTGCAAAACCGAAAAAATAAATACAGCTATTTTATAAGAAATCCAGTGTCTTTTGTTATGAAAGATGATTTAAAACACGCTGCTTTTTCTTCGTAATATGAACCGTCAACTGTCATTTAATTACAAAACACATTCATTTTCATTTCCTTGAGTGTAACGGCTATGTCTTCACAGTTCAAACTTTATTAAACATCGCCACTGAATATTGTCAAGGTTCAACAGTGTTTTCAATAGACTTTTAGTCTTGTGTTTTGGGACTGCAGCACCATAGAAACCCAAATAATTAACTCTGCAAATCAAGTACAAAACATTGATTTTAACCACATTGGAAAAAAACGATCTTGCATTAGACATTATTAAAAATGCTTTTCAATATACAAATGGCATTCAAATATTACAATTTCAAAACAACAACAAAAAATAGATATCTACACGGTAATTACATGAGAAAGGTATTAGTTAAGAGACGGATCTCCTCAGTGAGGACGGGTCGAGCCGGGCACTTGGTGAAAATTTCGTGATTTGCTTTTCGTAATCAGAAAATGTCTCTAAACAGTTCCAGCCTTATGTGATCGTGTGCACAGCTGCACATCTTTTAGAAGCACTAGTGGTAAAACGTACAAAATTACACAATCTTATGCGTCTCTTCAAGTCCACCTGACTTTGGGTCAGAGCTTGCCGCTCGGCATCCTGGGAGGGTTGTAGTCCCACCTCTAGTGGTTTGGCACAGTTTCCATAAATCCTCATATTTAATGTATTTACATACATTCCCTTTTCTTTCCATATCATTTGCTTAACAGGCAGAAGACTGCAGTAATACTGTTCTCCGATGGAAGCTGGACCCCAGGGACATGCTGGAGAGCAAGGTGCACCTATAGGGAGGGCCTTTAGGTAATCCACCATCACTTTCCACATTCCTCCCACCGTCAAGAGCTGATAGTCTCCCCTCAGGAAGGCAGAAGTTCCTCAGGTTTCCTGCTGGGTCAGATTGATGTTTCATTACTGCCGCTATAGTGAGCAGAAAGGGAGAGAAAAGGACGGAGGATACATGCGGGTTAGAAGGGTGTTCGGGCAGGAATACAGGCCAAGTACAGCAGCCGCATGCCACATGAACAACAGATGTAAAGAAGACGTTCATTGCTTCGACACACATGCTCTAGTAGACACAAGGAGCGGAACAGAATTGAAGGGGCTCAGGTTTCAAAAACATGCAAAAACAAATAGCAGTTCATTTTTTAAAAGGTGTTATTTTATCTTCTTTTCAAATGTATAATGCAGAGATATACCACTACCAAGTTGAAGAGAAAAAGAAATGGAAGGCTTTCTTCAATACGGCTATTATCAATTATGCATGAACTAATATAAATTAGAGAAATCGCACAGAATTTATTAGATAATTCACCCAAAAATGTCCAAACCTGTAAGAGTTTCTTTCTTTTGTTGAACATAAATAAGAATGCTGGTAATAAAACAGTTCCCCAATGACTTCCATAGCATTTCTTTCTCTATTATGGAAGTCAATGGTGGCCAACAACTGTTTGGTTCTTCAAAATATCTTCTTTAGGGTTAAATGTTTTACAAAGCTATGAGAATACTTTCCGTGCATTAAAAATGAACAAAAATAACGACCTTATTTAACAATTAATCTTTTCTGTTATTGATATACAGTTGATTTTTTTTCATCGCAATTTTTTTTACGACTTTTACGAGTCAGAAAATGTATTTGTGTTCAGAAGATGAACAGATACAGGTTTGGAACGACAAGAGCGTAATTATTGACAGAATTTTCAATTTTGGGTGAACCAACCCTACAACAAAAATACAACTGTTCATGGCTGATGTTAGTTCAGAGTAGATTCATGTAAACAGACACAACTTATGCTCATACAAATGTAACAGCAAAGGTCCAAATTAACATGAACTAAGATTAATAAATGCTGGCATAAATCATGTAGTTTACAAACGTTAATTGTAAAACGTAAAAGTTAAATATGGCGTTAATATCAATTTCTGTTGCATTACAACCCTAATGCATTTTATAATCAATTCTACTACTACTAAAATAATGATTAATAAATGAATCAAATACTACATAAATAAATAAGCAGTGAAACAAGAATGACTACAGAAATCTGTCTTACTCAGAGTCTGACAGGTTTCCTCCGTTAACTGTCCCTGAGCGCAGATTCATGGCCATGCCATTCTGCTGCTCTCGTGGTGGGCCGGCGAGCCGTTGAGGGGGCTTTATTAGGACGTTGTGGCCATTGCCCCCATCGTTAGAGGCTATAGAGGGCGCTCTGGAGGAGATGGTGGGTGGGTTGTAGTCCGATAACTTCTCTCTAAGTTTGTTTTTCATATTTTTGTCTGTCAGTGGAGGAGGATATGTGTTTTTTTTATTTTTTAGAATACCTGAGGAGAAAGTACATTGGAATATTAGTACATATGTAGAACACAGAGGCAACATAAAATCTAAATTTGACTTGATGTTCATTGACTCTCACCCTTCCTCTGTTCAGGCTGGTGGTTGCTGTTGGCTTGGATGGAGGCTGTTGGGTGGTCTTTGTCCTGAGTGGTCTCTCCAGTGTGATTGAGTTTATTTTCCTGATGGAGCTCTACGTTAACTTTAGTCTCCACTCTCAGTCTCTCTGCCCCTCCAGGATCTTCACTGTCACTGGCTGTTATGGCTTCAGTCGGCCAGTAAGGCTTTACATGATTGGACACAGTGTCCACTGAGACAGAAAAACGGGTTCATGTCATTTTACACTTCACTTAACTTGTAAATGCAATCATCAATTTCCATATTTTAATGCAATTCTGAAAGAAAAATACCTTCTCTTATACCCTTTGGAGTGCTGTGTAGTGGTTGCCTTTCATTATTCCACTTTGGCTTCATGTCCATGTCTTCATCTTCGCTGTCGGACGAGTGAGAGGAGGCGTATGAGCTGCTATGTTCATCCACGGAGAGCTCGCTGTCTGAATCCGAGTCTGAATACACACAAATTTATGTCAGCTATTTATTTAAGGTGATATACCCCAGGTAAGAAACACGTTTGGTAGTTCACAAATATACATGTCACACTACATTGCGCTTGTCCACATGTGGGTAACAGGCAGTAAATATACATATTAGTGCTGGCTTGGAAAAGTTTTTCTTACCATCTGCTTTAGTGCCGTTACGGAAAAGTGAGCCATCAATGTCAGTGAGTCCAGCTTTAGCATTTCCAGATGAAACGCTGGGCTTCTGACCCAATTCATCCCTGTGTAGGAGTTAAAGCAGGAGAATGAGAGACATACAAGACAGATGCCAAACACATGACCTCTGGTTGAGTTTTAGATTACAGCGAAAAACTAAAAATGAATAACTCATATATGACTCACTATATCATATATATATATATATATATATATATATATAGCATCTGGTTCAAATTCTTGTTGGCTAGAGGTTTAACTCTATATAAAAACTGATGTAAAACTGTATTTGATCAAAATACAGTAGAGACAGTAATATTGTGCAAATATTTTTATATTTAAAATAACTGTTTTCAATTTTAATATATTTTTAAATGTTTCCTTTTTAAACCAGTGTGGTCATTATTTTCCACAAATCAATTCCTCTGAACTGTGTCAGTAAATCAATTTAAAATGTGATGCAATCATTTGTTTACTAAAAAAAATATGGGTCCCCTAATAGCATTTGTGTGTGTGTGTGTGTATATATATATATATATATATATTAGGGCGGGGACGCCACTAAATAAATTAATCTAATTAATTAGAGGCTTTGTAATTAATTAATCAAACGTCCGCATATGGCGGACATCTTACCACAGGCTGCTCGCTCAACCAAAATATTGTACCATTCTATGTATATCTATGCATTCAGAGCATTAGAAACGGTAGTTGGTGCTCCAGTATAATCGGTCCGCCGAAACTCATCCAGTGAGAAGCGTTCCGCGGTGCAAAAAAAAGTGCGATTAAAATGCGTAAAAAAATTTGAATGCGTTATTTTTCTGTAATTAATTAATCTAAATTAAAGCGTTAAAGTCCCGGCCCTAACATATATATATATATACCTGTTAATTTTAATTTATTTTTTTTCTAACCTATTTTCCCCAGTCCTACAAATAACGCAATTTGTTTGGCAAATATTTATATAATATAATAGCATTTATTAACATTTTGAATTATTATTTTTATGTATTTAACTTTCTTAAAACAAATTAGTAGTTTTTGTTTGTTTTATTATTTTAAAAAATACTATAAATAGTATTTATATTTAATTTCAATTCAACTTTATTTGAATTGCAACTATTTTAATAGTTTTCATCTTAGTTTAGGTTAAGAATAATTACACTGGTCTAACTGTGAGCTAATTAGGTAATCATTATGCTATTAAGGCGAATTGTGGTTAGGAGATAGCATACACCATACCATAATACTGAATCCTGTAAGCACGTTCATATTATTTACACAAGATACATGCTTTGAAAATTACTAATGAACTCAGTCCATAAACAGAGCATGTAAAGCTGTCACAAGGTTGCGTTCAGTGTACATAATAAATATGGATACACAACATTCAAGGGAAAACATGCAGGAATATGCTAGTGTACATTATCGCAGCACTGCAAAGCAAAGCAGAAGCAATGCACATTTGCTCATGCATAAGAAAGGAGAAAATCCATTGGAATGAAATAGAAAGTTATTTAAGTGTTATCAAGTAGGTGAGAGAAAGTTACATAATAAGAGCGTAGCGCCGTGCCCCAGCAGTAGCATGTTACCTGTGCGTGTAAGTAAGGTAGCTGCTGTGACTCTTGGCTGACCTGACTGTGCTTTCGAGAGACACCGTTGACTCGCCGATGGCCGAGCGGAACAGTGTGCCATCCTCCATGTATGTGTTATTACAGTTCAATGTACGCTAAGGTCAGGGAAAGAGCACAGTACAGAAAATCAAGCATAAACATAATACATTTCCAAATGCTAGACCACTTTACAGCTTCCTTTGATACCAAATTACATGAAATTACTTTATTAATGCTTGCAAATTACTTAAATGACTTCCTTATTAATTTGCTGCTACAAGATAAACTGACATTTAAACCGATCCTAGCCTGTGAAATACAATTCATGTGTAAATATTTAATAACGTAAACGTGTTTTGTGACTTACAGTCAGTAGGGTGGTGCGGGTGGCACTGGACTCATCAGGTAATGGTTTCTTTCCTGTGAAAACGCTCTTTAGATGTTTCCTCACCTCTTTATTGAACACGATGTGGAAGAAGAAAATGAATACACCCTAAAAAACAAACAGGAAATGGTTTGTGGAGGGATAATTTACTACACGGTTACTTGTAGCCTTAGGCTTCTATAGCATGTAAAAAAATGACTATGAAAGTCAGCGGCTACCCAGCAGACATACAACATCATAACATTGATGGTGGCTTATTAGTCTATTTTAGAAAAGCTGAGGTCGGGAATAGAACAACTGTTACCTGCAGACAGCTGAAGATGGCAAACAGGTAGTGGAAGGTCATGACATTACTGTTAACAGCCATTAAACCCAGCAGCCAGGTGGCGCTAATGAGCAACAGGAGCAGAAAGGCCATCCGCAGAGCAGGACTGGAGCACATGTAGAAAACCACAATAAGTACCATATTTCATTAAACAATCCCCAAAAATGCTTCAGGTAACACTGTCTTACATGACTCCAGCCTTTTCAAAGGAACGCTGCCTACGGCCACACGACGCCTTCGCCGCCAGCACAAAGATAATGATGTTGACCTGTTAAAGGATTGGTTATGACATATGATCAGCTGAGTATGGAGAATAGAACGAGACTGGTTAGAATGAAGAGCAAATGATGAGTAGATGAACTTACCAGCACCACTAAAGCAATGGGTCCTGCAAAACTCCAGATGAGGGTGTCGTGGACGGACAGCCAGCAGAAGTCAGGGTTCCCATATCCTTGAGGATCCAAACCCACAGCCAAACCTGATGGGACATAAACATCAACATTATTTTGATGACGACGTCTTAAGATAACATACAGTTGTGGGTGGTTGCCAGGGCATTGTTAAATACTTACAAAATTATTGTAAAGCACCATTTACAGAAATAGTGTTTATGTAGAACAATGTTAAAGAAAACAATATATTGTTAATTCTAACCAAGTTTTCAATAGAATACAGAACGTTCAGTCAGCGATCCCATACATTTTATTTGAAGAAATATTTTTAGGTGCCCCTATTATGCCATGTCTAATACTCCTTTTCATGCAGTGTGTAATGTAGCTATATGTGAATGTAAACAATCTGCAAAGTTGTAAATCTGAATGTGTGTGATAAATAATTGTCTCCCAAAATAAAGAATTGACTGTATACATCCTAAACGAGTCATTGGTATTCAAATCCCACTTCCGTGATGGCTGCACCAGCCCAGTCTCACGGCAATTCGTACATATTTTACGATGTATTCATGAATTCATAAAATTTTTGCTAAATTGTAGGGCAATTCATATGAATTTGTACAAATAACCCCACCCCTAGGGTTTAGACAAATAGGGTTTAGACAAATCACTAGGGTTTAGACAAATCGTACAATTTGAACCAATTAGCACAAATTAGCCACGAATTTGCCACGAATTTGCATGAATTAGCAATTCGTACATATTTTACGATGTGGCTAAATCGTACAAATTCGTACAACCTCACTCATATGAATTCATACAATTTTTGCTAAATTGTATGGCAATTCGTATGAATTTGTACGAATAACCCCACCCCTAAACCTACCTCTCACTGGGGTTTAGACAAATCGTACAATTTGTACCAATTAGCACAAATTTGCCACGAATTTGCATGAATTAGCAATTTGTACATATTTTACGATGTGGCTAATTCGTACAAATTCGTACAACCTCACTCATATGAATTCATAACATTTTTGCTAAATTGTATGGAAATTTGTATGAATTTGTACGAATGACCCCACCCCTAAAACTACCTGTCACTGGGGTTTAGACAAATCGTACAATTTGTACCAATTAGCACGAATTTGCCACGTCGTATGAATATGTACAAATTGGTCGTGAGACTGTGTTGGCTACACAGCATGTCGTAACACATTTGCATAATTCCCAGCTATGTTGTACACTGACAGTTTGTGAAAAACTTGACCCCGCCCACAAACACAATATATTACTGATGACTGCTGAACGTTGTAGACCACTCACAACAGACTTGGCCATCTGATCAATCAAAGCAGAGTAGTTTCGCGGAAGGGAGGGGTTTAGAGAGACTGAATCTTAGAACTGCTTTGAACTAATCGTTTGAGAATCGCTGGAAAATTAGGTGATATTAAACACATATTTTAAGAAACATAAAGCTTTTTTTTCAACTTGCATTCATGTAAATGTATTGTAGGAGACTCACAAAACAATGTTAGCTTAAATCAGATTCAACATTTCTGCATATGCATAGGACTGTAAATTCATGTAGCTCTGGCACTACCCTCAATTTGAAATGAATGACTTCAGATCTGAAACGTGTCATTCATCGGAGATAATGTAAAGGTGACTGTTACATTCTGTGTATACACGGTGTGAATCTGTGCAGTAATGATAATGAGGTATTGCAATCCTGCCAAAGCTACCACAACCCCAATGACCAATCCCATTTTTTATAGCAGAGAAGCAAAGACTGGGACATATATCATTTTGACACGAACTACCTAAAATTAACTATCTTTAGGAATTTGTTTACATGGAGAGGACAGAGTTTATAACCTAGCCAGCCACCAGGGGGCAGTTGAAATGGGGTTTTTTTCATCACTTTTCAGAACACACACAGTAAGTCACACTTGGTCCTGAATGACTGCTGTGGACCTGTCCTAAATCACACCCTCATAGTCTTCATAGAGCAGAAGGACAATGAGGACTCATAGCAGGTGCAAAGGGGGGACTTGCAAGCACCCTTCTGAAAGCTAAAAAGACAAATGTGACACCCTACAGTCTTATGGACTTGAAATACACACACTATTGATGGCCAAAGTAAGTCCGCAAGACTGCGAATGCACATAAAGTGTGCCATTTGGGACTAAGGTTTGTGGGTGGTTGCTAGAGCTTTACTACACAGTTAAGGTGTTGCTGTGTGGTTGCCAGATAAGGTAAGTGTGATCATTTAGAAAAGTAACAGCATACCTCTCCTCTATAAGCAGAACAGAGCGGTATGAGTTACACACTAAAGTCTGTTAAACTCTCTAACCAACAGTATGAGCAATGAATTACAGAATGGAGTAAAGAAAGCAGTCAGCCATTCATTAAGCTGGGAGGAGCGGAGAGGAGTCGGGTCAGCCTCTATTATCTCTAGGACAGGGGCTTTTTCACCGCTTTGAGCATGTGCCAGTGGAGAAAGTGACACCCATTATGGAGAGCGGAGCCATCGGAGAGAAAACGGAGAAAGAAAGAAAAAAGAGCGAGCAAGAGAGCAAGAGCTAGTAATATGAAGACATTGGCGTCCTGTCTCGTTCCCACAGGGATCACGCACACACCATCCAAAAGAAGGGGCGAGTCCAAGCACGACGGCACAAATGCGTGTGTGTGCTGGTTTACAAACAATTCTAATAGTCTATTAGGCAAATTTATGAGATGAAGGTGTGTATCTGTGTTGACATGGTGGACTTACACTGAGCGTACAAATATGAACCTGCACAGACACTGGGTTGGGTGTTATGTACATGCATGAAATAGTAATTAGTGAACAGACTAGAGAGGGTGTGTGTGTGTGTCTGACCTGTAATTATAGCAGGTATCCCCCAGCCGATGGCGTAGTAGAAGCGCATGTGCCCATGGTTGATGTTTCTGACTTCAGTGAGCATACGGTAAATGTGCATACCCTCCACAAACGTCCAGGCGAACGTGCACATGTAGAAGTAGTGCAGAAGGATGGCTATTACCGTACATACAAACTAGAGAGAGAGAGAGAGAGAGATGGTTAATATTCAACAGAAACATTCTGCTAAATTGCATGTAAACAAATAGGTTATATTTCACCCTAAATTTAAATAGACAGATAGATTATTTTTTGTGCTTTTTTTTAGGTTGATTAAAAAACAGTGCAATTCGTGACATGGCAATTAAGAGCATTTACAGAACATATTCAAATTCAAATATTATTATTACTACTGTTATATAGTACAATTAGGAAAATTATAAGAGCAAAACATTTTTTATAAAATTTTAAAAACAAATATACTATATTACTATATCATTTATTTATATAAAATAAGCCTCAGAAAAAAAAAATGCTACCATGGACATGGTATATATTTACATTTTTTAAATATTTAAAGGGATAATTCACCCAGAAAAAAAAAAATTGTCACTGAAGAAAGTTTTTTAAAATGTCTGTGGAAAGACTATGTAAGTTTCCAAACAAAACAACTTTTGTGTTCAGCCGATAACTTATTTACCAGTATTTAAACAAAGCATAAACAGCATTTACTTTCCCTTACACTCACTGTAAATACAATCAACCTTCTTTTCCTCTTTGTGTAAATAGCTACTGCTTTATGTTTCAATACTTGAACATGTTCTTGAAATGTTCTGTGAAATTCATCCACTGTAATAAACGGTCACAGCTACATGCCATCTTCACAGATCTAGCTCTAAACAGTTGTGTCCAACATGTAGCCAGACCTCACATTTATTTAAATAATGTGAAAGCATGTCGGTCTAACTCCAGTTGAAGCCCTAGTACTAGCAGACACCAGTCACAGCATACCTCCATGAGAAACCCAACTTGGAAATGTAAAATTCAAATGAGAATAAAATCATAAAAACATAAATGCATTAAGTTTCGACAAATAAAACATGTTATTTTGTATGCTAGTGAAGTATTTGCAACATCTGTATAAAAATATGACGTAGCGAAAGCTATAATCTGATGTAATACAGTGAACGCCACCCAGTGACAAAATGGAGACAGGAAGATAGTGTCAAACCACATATAAATGGATTTAAACCATTAAAGCTTTTTTTTTACTCCGTAATGGATGACAAATACCCAAAATAAAAAGCTACCCCACCGTAATTGCAGCCATTTGTCAAAGTCATCTCAATCCACAAGTACATGCAGCTGTTAATTACAGACTTAAGAGAGTAATTAGTGGAATTTAAAAATGTGAATTTAAAATTCTGGATATCGCTGAGAGGGAAAACGACAACACGAGACTCTCTTAATGAGAAGACACAAAACCACATACGAGATCAAAACGCTCATTTGTGATTTAACTTGATGAAAGATCAAACCCATATAGCCAGTCTTGTAATTTCATACGAGGTCTTTTGAGTTCCTTCTCAATTTCATTTAACATTATTTTTCTGTTTTGAGTTCTAAACCCATGGCGGTTTCACAGTTATATTCTAACGATGAGTCTCTTACAGGGTTGTCAGTCTGGTTGATTCCGATGAGAAAGACCAGCTCAGAGAAGAACAAGGCGGCCACCAGGTTTTTGTGGATGCTGTGGAGATTGGAGCGTAGTTTGTGAAGGATGGCCAGCAGGATAAAGGTGATGAGGAGCGCCAACAGAGAGGCAGAGACTGTGGTGTAGGTGACAATCTTCAGGGGAAGAACATCACCGTGCTAACAGAATAAAAAAATTGCAAAAAAATTACATACATATATATATACAGTAGTCAACACTTTAAGTTGATCAAAACCTTTCATTAAAGTTGTCCTAAAACCATAAAAATACACATGATATGTAAACAATTGCGATTGTTAGCAATTACTCATTTGATAGCAGTAGTATATATACATATACTGTATATATATATATATATATATATACATATATATAAATTTTATTTACCATAATTAATTTAGAAATTAATCTACATTAAAATAGCTCATTTGAATTCAGCCAAAGGCATTCAGAATATGTGTGCTACCTAAATAATGAAGTGTAAATAATGAAAGTAAAATTTACTTGAAATAAAAATTATAATAGTTGAACACACATTAACATGGTTTTGCTGTACTAGCCATTTAGCTTATTTGTGATTATACTAATTGTAATCAATCTGAATGACTAAAGCAATGCACGTATACAGAACGTGTGATGTCTGTGACGCCCAGATGTACAAAACAGACCCTTTCACCTCTGTGGTAAACACGGAGGTGTTAATCCCGTCCAAAATGGTACATGAAAATGGTGATAAGGTGATAAGAATCAAAGTTCACACGTACAGTAGTTTAGAAAACTAGTCCCGTCCGAATAGGTATACAGTATATATATATATGAAGAGTTTCGTTGCAAAACGAGATATATCCATTTTGAGAAATGTTGGTTATTTGACATTATTATTTA
>JAUCNO010001091.1:1780603-1797949 GCA_032353835.1 Enteromius viviparus | reverse complement strand
GTGATTTCCAATAATAAAATCCAAATGTCAAAAAATGGCGTTTATCGCGTTTTGCAACGAAACTCTTCATATATATACTGTATATATGGATATAGTTCATGCACAATATATCGCCACTATATAGGTGTAATCATATATTTTGTGGCAAAAATGAAAAATTGCCATCATAGACAAAAAAATGCTTTACACACATGAATTAGTGAGATGTGTAAATTGTCTAGACTTTCAATGGATGAAGAAAATATTCTGAGAAAATACTGAAATCGTGTTTACTAAAAATAAATGAATGTGAGGATTCTTTTCATATTTAGTTGAACTACCCTATAATCGTCTGGGTGTAATGGTGCTATTTTACCCTCAGTACCTCTCTCTTGGAGATATCCATAAGCACGGCAAAGCTGGTCATGTGATTGCACTGGCAGCTGATGTGGGTGTGGTTTCTGGAGATGAGGTCACATCCTTTAGACGACCAGGCGCCTGTGCCACCAACACTGACAAACCAAGATATACCAAAATGGCATTAAGCATTTACATACCAACTTTTTACTGATTTAGGAGATTTAAATCTAGATATCTAGATTATAATTAAAAATGTGAAGCTATGAATTTGTGTAATGAGGTTGTGACTCACGAGATAGAGTGGTTCCAGAACACACACACTGGTTTAGTTCTCTCCTCTGTCTCCAGGAGGTTGTAGTCTAGTGTGATTGGTTGCTGCAGAGGAATGTGTAACGGCTCGCCTTCACTGTACACAACCGTGCTTACGATTGGAGTGTTAATGACCGGACGGTTCGGCAGTCTGTGGAAAAAAAAAAGGGCAGCAATGACTTGTTAAATGAATCTTCTTAGCATGGCAACGGTGTTCTGTGTTTGACTGTGGAATGCCACCAAGACTAAATATTAAGATGTGCGGTTTATAGTTGGACAAGCACTAAAAAGCGACATTCTGTACCTGAGACTACGGCGGTCAGGGTCATAGTGCTCTGGTAAAAGCTTGCCCAGAGATTTATAGATGATGACTGCAGCCACAGGAAATGGTGGCAGGCTCTCTGCATGCCTTCTCCTCTTGTTCGTAGCCGGATCGTGCTCTTCATCAGAGCTGCTCTGAGATTCTGGATCATCTGTAGGAGAAACTACCAGAGACAAATATGTGTTCAGGTGAAAAAAAACGCAGTATTTTTTAACACTTTACTTTTATATGGTGTGCAAAGTTTTATTATACGTTTGCATTCCCTGAGAAACTTTCTATTTGCTCACAAAATTTGAGCTGGCGGAATTTGTTTAAATATATATATATATATATATATATAATTTCTCAGGAGACACTTTTGCTAGAAAATGCAAACTTTCAAATATTATTTTCCAAATCACCACCTTCACACAGAGGCTCAACAGAATTAGTCATATATCTATTTTAATGTATGTTTTTACCTTTATGCTCTGAAGACTTGAAACTGAATTCTGGGAAAATAACAGATGACTTAAGGTCTTTGGGACACTCCTGGTCAGTCATTTGAAAACGAGGGATTTTTGCTTCATCTGGATAAATGGCATCCAGATAATCCACTGCAAAAACTGAAGTAAAAGAAACATTTAGGTTAAGATGAACTGCATAGTGGTCAAAACAATGTACATTGGTAGTTACACTAGTGATTTTAGAAGGTATTCACCCATATTCTCGGTAACAATGATGAAGGGTTTCAGGTAGGTCTTCCTCATGTTCTGGACCACAGTGTTGGCATACTCCTCAAAGTTTTTTAATAGATGTGCTGTACCTCCTTCTGTTCTCTGTATCTGATCCCAGTGCTCTTTATTACTGGCGTCCAGGATTGCACTACCAGCCTTCACTATGTTCTGAAAATTCCAAACACATTCAGTATTTTAGGGTAACATTCTGGACATTTAAGAGACATTAGAAGTCTGAATCTGGGCCAAGACGAAACATAATGGATGTTGTCTTAAAACGCATCTTTATCCTAAAACCATGTATCAAGATAAGTATGTTCATGTTGCCAGATGTGCTGTTCATGTTGCATTCTCATGACATCAATCACTGTATGGTGTGTTATTTACACTAATCTACTGAACCTCAAGGCTAAAAGCTCACAATTTTGGGCTGCCAGTTAGTACAGAAGAGACCGACAGAAAATTGCCTTGTTGGCATAGCTGTAAAGAACAGTAAATGCGCAAAGGTTTACGCCATAGTGTGAAAAGGGTTTCGCTAAGGTGTTCTGCATGGTTTTTAACTTATTGCTACACAGTTGGATGGGTGCTATGTAAGTGCAAACTAGATTACATTTACTGAAGAAAATGTGCCTGGAAAGCACTAGTTATAAGTCAAAAAAAGCCCAACCCAAAGTCTTTGTAACATCTTGGATATTGTCTACAATGGGCACTGCCAGTATAGGCAGTTCTTTTAATTATAATGGGACCTTATTTAATCATGTCACGACATGCTACATGTGTCCAGTGCAGACACTGTGTTAGAAAAATAATGTCTTCTCAACAAGCTGGATAATTTGCTACCTGGTTTCATAAACATACCTGGGTGCACTTTTTAGCGATATCACAGCAGTTTTCAAAATAGATGAACAATCAGGGCAGTAAAACTCTGACACCTTTTATTCCTTTTTACACACATTTACAGAATTCTTATTAATAAAGTGTAACTTTCTCACAATTACTTAAAGAATATCATGTGACTTTAAAACAATATTAATATGCTGGGATATTTGAAAACGGGTTCTTTTGAAAGTCAGCATCACACATATTTGGCTTCATATCTGTTGTTTTTTATAAACTGTAAGTTTGTTCTGTATTTGAGAGGCGAGGAGCTCAGGTTTGAATCCTGTGTAACTACGGTTCAAAATAACTGTTCAAATCTGCATAAAAGGAAGTTGAAATTACATGGTTGCATCAACAAATGTCTTTTCATATCAGTTTTGCATTTGGTAACTCTATCAGATAGGTTTAGGGTTTTAGGGCATTCCATCATGGTAGAGCATTAACTTTTAGCAACAGTTAGCAATACAGCAATATGTACCTATATCAATGTAATAAAAATGTGCCAGGGTTGAACGTATTTAGCACCACGGCAAAATATGTAGTAAAGCACTTAAAAACGTACAGTGCACACAGGTATGTATTTTTATTAGACCAAGTTGATAATTTGAGGTATTATTCTTAATCTAACCCTACTATATGTATTAGCAACAATAACAGTATTGCTAGTCTAAATAATAGCCACCATTAAAGTATTAAAACTGAGCAGATTATTTTGACAGTAGAGATGTAGAGAGTAAAACCAACCTCATTGAATTTGGCGTCACGCATGGCAGCCAGGTTAAAGCCCTGCTGCTGGCTCTCATAGTGCAGGATCCAGGAAATGAGCTGGTAGGTGGTCCTAACATCATTTCCATAAAAGGATTTGGTCTGGTCAGTGGCGTTCTGTAACATTCGAGCGATGTCCTTTGATTTCTGCCCATCCATCATAGATTCATTACGATGCAAGTCTTCATTCTGGTCGAAAAGAGGAGGGGTATGAACAAGAGAAAAGCGTTAAGAGAGGTTGCTTGAGATGTTTTATGTGATGACCACAATAATATGAACTTTTGATGATTTAAACATTAAGATCTACCAGTTTCTTGAGGTGGGAGAATGTAATGGTGGTACAGTTGAAAAGTTCAGGGGGCAGCCAGCCTTTCTCGTCGCTGCAGTGTCTGACAGCAGTGCCTAAAGTCAGTTAGAAACCAATTTATTTCATATTTGAATGACTATACAGTATAAACAAGTTAAGTACAAAAGTACAGTTTCAGAAGCTTCTCCAACTGAAACCTTACTCCAATAAGCACTTTGGTGAATGTGCCTTTATGCAAGCACTGCCAAGATGTGTCCCACAATACTTTTGTGTTTGCCAACCAGCTCCCTCTAGAGACGAGGCCTCATTAACATTCAGTTACCCAACCAATGAAAAGATCTAACTGCAGAATTCTGCCAATGAAGATTCTTTGTTAACAGGCCTGGGCAAACGTCAATGGGGGGCGGCAGTGCCAAGTGACAAAAAGCCACTGAAAACAAAAGGCATTTCCACAAGTTTAAGCCCATTATTTCCATGATTTTAAATGTCGTACACTTTAGCTCGCCACACCAAAATATATAACTACATATTAAGAGTTTATTTGCAAAAACAGTTTTTCACATCAAAAATCATGTTTTCTTATTAGGCATTCCAATTAATCTCAGTTAAAATGCAGTTGGGTTATTCTGATTAGCTTAAAAAAATACAGCTAACACAAAAACAAGAAAACTAAAAAGTTATCTCTTTTTTGGAAATAAATGTGACTAAATGAATCAGGCACAAAACTTTTATTTTTTATCTTATCAAGTTTTCATTGATCTTGTATGTATATATGTACATATTTACTGTCAATTTGTCTCAATAACAAGCAGTGTTATTTACCAATAGATCCCTTGGGACAATTCATGGCAACTGGGCGTCCAAAACTGGTCCTGGGCCACCAGATTCCAGCGTCAAAGGCTTTTGGGCAGCCTTCATACACAACTGAATGGTAAAGACAGGAAACATAAATGTTACCCAATTTGTACTTTATTTATGTATATAGATATTGACAAATTCTTTATATAAATGTAAAGCAGCTAGGAGGAAATCAGTACGTACCCTCACAACCCGTGCTGGTCACTTCAGAAAAGGGGTTGTCACAGCGATTACACTGTCGCCCAATCACACCCGCCTTGCAGGGGCACTGACCCGTCTCTGGGTCGCAGATGCGTGAATTGGCACCCAAATGGAAGCAATCACAGGGGAAACAGGTGTCGCTATCTTTCGGTCGATAGTAGTTGTCCTGTGTATAATACGGATGGTATAATGGTGTACGGATTTGCGGACATTTGTAGACAACAAATCTGGACCAGATCTGGTTAAATCTTATAAACTATTATCTTTATACCTTGCAGCGGCATTCTCCAGTAGTCTTGTTGCAATCAGGGTTAAAGCCTTTGCTGACATCACAGTTGCAAGGGCCACACATAGGGGTGCCCCACCAACCCCGAGGACACGGTTTTTCCACCCTGTAAAAAAAAACAATTAAATTGTATAATTAGCACAACAAATTGTAATACTACTGTCAATATGGAACATGCAACATTTTACCAAACTTAAAGTTAAAGTTATTTTTATTGATTTTTTGACTTTTTTTTTTTTTTTGAAAAGTGACATCACTGACAAAGGTTACACGTTTTAACCTGTAACATCTGAACATCTCACTCACAGATCACCAATGCATCAAGTAAATCAATCCGCGAGTAAAAACCATCCCATCAATCATTGGCAGGATTTGTCATGGTATAGAGATCAAGAGATTAGATGTGAGGGTTGGCAGACTTTAGAAGATAAGTAATAACAGAACACCGACAACTGGAAACTGATGAGAAACAGGATTGAGCCTGTTTATACAAGCGGAAAAAAAAAAGACAGATTGACCAAGCAAACAAATTTTAACATTATTTTCTTGGGTGGTCGAAGACTCTTCTACAGGTGTATGTATACATAATTTATCTCGCGCTTTACACATAAAGCAGGCGATTTAGAAAGCCATAGTCTCCGAACACACTGTAAAAGGTTAATTGGCGCTACAGTATCGTACATAATCGGAAGAGCATAATAAATGGTCATAGTAAAATTTTTGTGCATTTAGTGAAAATTCATCTTGGCAGAAACTGGGCAAATTCGATAAGCCTATGCCATGTTAAAAACAGCATTTTTTATGATAATGGGGTAATTCTTTCCAATAGCGAACACTTATTCACTATTGATTACAACTTTTCGCTCAATAAATTCCTAATTAGCTGCTTATTAATAGTTGTTGAAGTAAAACAAGGTCATGTAGAAGAAGGCATTTATATGTGCTAATGGCAAATATTCTAGTAATATGGATGCTATTAAGCAACTAGTAAAGCGAGCCTAAAATAAAGTGATACTGGTAATAGTAATGCATTTTTGGTATTGTTTTGCGTTACACAAGACCTCTCAGTTTTGAACATGAGGCAACATGTTTGCAGTTTGTTAGCCTAGCATTTGATTTTAGCTTTGCTAATAAAGTTTTTCAATGATGACCAGTAAAAGACCAAGTCCATTGTGAATTTATTTCAGGACACTGAGGCTAAGAAAAGAAAATCCTTCACTGCAATGCTTTCCTTAAAATGTGCAGACAGCAGGGCCGCATGGTGCTTATTAACTCAACATCAGGTGCTAGCAGCGTGTTTGGGTCTTAATCTAATAGAGGACAGCCGTGTCAACAGAATAAGAAAAGAAACAGAGGAAAAGACATCTCATGTGTGAGTAACCAGACGGCATGACATCCATCACTGATCAGAGGATTTAGCAGATTAAATATGAAAAACAAGGGGAGGCTAATAATTCTTTGGAGCTTGTGTGAACTTGTGACAGGGTGTATTGTGCCGTTTTCTGCTGGTTCATGGAGAGCACAGTGACAGACACACCCACACACACACACACAAACCACCAAAATAAAGATGACTTCCATACTGCAAATCATTCACACTGACTGATAAACTGCACAACCGCAACACAAAATTTCGGAGCTATTTTAAAATCAGTTTTTCCGAATGTCAGAAATCAGTAGGTAAAACTTCAGAAATCTTGTTGTTGCAATGTAAAAATCCCATTGCAGTGCTTCAACTCCATTCTATCCATCCTGTTATTAAGTAATTTATAATGTGAAGTCAGCTGGTCATTATCAAAAAAATAAACCCTGACAGGGTTATCAGACACAGTATAAATGTGCTCCACTTTATCCTCATACATGCTCTTGTAGCACAATATATACTGTATAGCATATCTGATACTGCATGATTGCTCCTATTGTTGAGCAATGTAAACTATATTCTTGCCCAGTTCTGATCTGGTAAATGTGACTGTAAGAAATAAAGATATTCTGTAACACTGTTATAAAACAGAATTGACTCAATGAACTAAAAATACCATGTTTAAAAAGGTCAGTTAATCAGCAATAATCTTAAAAACGGTTTAACGACTTTTTATCTCACAATTCAGATTTTTTTTTAATCAGAATTGCAAGATATGAACTAAATTGCAAGTTAAAAATTCAGATTTGCAGGAAATATACTTGAAATAAAGTCTGAATTGCAAGATATAAACCCGAGTATGACCTTTTTCTTCCTATTATATCTTTTAACAGTTTTCTCAACTGCAAATCTAAATTATGACACATCAATTTATTCTATTAACCCTTAACTTCCCTATCAGTCTAATCTGAGAGTTTGTAGACATAGTTGCGAATTTGTTTACATGTAGTTAACATGTAGTTATAAAGCTAATTATAGTTCGTAGAATGTCTAAAGTGGACTATCAAAATAAAATGTAACCCGAAATTCTACTTTTGTTCCAAAAATGAATCAAACTCCATTCATTTGCTTTAACTAGCGAACTTAATAGGCCAATCAGCTTCAATAAAAAGCCTAGTCATGCTAGTTTGACTAGAAGTATGGTTAGAATAAACTAGAATAAACAAGTCTGGTTTTATCTGGTATTTTATCCGGTATGCAACTTACTTGTTCTCACAGTACTGTCCATAGTAGTCCTGACTGCACTCGCAGGTGTATCCATGAGAAGAGCTCGGCTTACGAATGCACGTGGACAAATGCTCACAGGGGTTCAGATGACATGCATCAACACAGTCTTTGCCAAAAAAACCTGTGAGTGACAGAAAGAGAAAAAGAATGAAAGAATTTGACGAATGCCTCCAAACTGAAATCAGATGCGTCTGTACAGATGCGGTGAATGTGATGCAGGTGTCAGTACCGGGGTCACAGATGCAGGTGTGTGCATTCCAGTCATCTGTGCACTGGCTGTTGTCAGGGCAGATGTTGGAGTCGCAGGGGTTGGACATATCACAGCCTTCTTCCACGTGGATTTTTAATGCCTGCTGCATGTTGATGTTAGCCGTGTTGGTGGCGGTCTCCCCCATCCTGATACCCTGTGGCACATTTGAAAAAAAGTCAATCACTTATTCATGAGACTTTAGGCTCATGCACCAAATTCATCAAAAGTGTGAAGTCAGAGATTTATATATTTTTTTTAATAAATGCGGTCCTTTTGAACTTTTATTTATCAAAATCCTAAAATATACAGTACAGTGGAAAAAAAATTAAATAAAAATAAATGAATTAAAAACAATATATATATATATATATACACACATAGATTTCCGCATCAAAATAAATATACAAAAGAGTCTTGTGTCCACAGAAAGCACATTAAATGTAAATAAAGTGTCTAATTGTAAGGTTTTCAATACATTTTTGGAGATTAAAATGACATTTAAAATGTTAAAATAATGTGTAACACAATATTTATGTTCAAATTCAAACATGCTTATTCTGAGTCATAAATATTAAAATATATAAAATAATAAGGAAGCATATTAAATTTGTTCATGTTTTAAATGAGTAAACAAATCTTACTGACAAATGGGAAAACGTAGGATAGTGGCAAATGTAAAATTACAAGTAGTATTTTGTGTCATAAATTGATTTTTATTGTAAATATGCCTGTCAAGATTGTTATGCTGAATAACATTTGAGCAGGTAAACTTAGTAAATAAGGAGACGCGTGTGTGTGTGTTAAACGGTTATGATAATATTTTTAAATATTACTGTATTTTGGTTTAAAAAATGCACAGACTGCTGAGCATAAACATTCAACATTTGAACAGTATACATGGTATATATCTACATTAACTAAGCTGCCTCCATGTTAACGTAGTATTTAATTATAGGTGATTTTTAAATATGCTGACAAATTACATCATCTGCTGTCAATGCTGTCAGGTTTTCTTCAATAGATAGAGCTAACAGTCCATCATGCACCATTCATTCTTAATCCAAGTTCAGTTTTGCACTTGTCAGTATTTATATTACATGTCTAACAACATCACACACACCTTATGTATCAAAGTCAAACTTGGCACATTAATTGCTTTTAGCTTTCTCTTGGCCTCACCTGCATGCATCCCTTAAAACCCTGCTTGACGCTGTTACTCTGTCCCGGAAGTCCACCAATGAACAGACTTCTCAGCTTGAGTCCAGGCAGTTCATTTCCGATTTCTGCTGACTTCTGTAAAGCATGCAAGTCTTCAGTAAAGAGGTTTTCAAGCAAAGGATTTGTTCGGATTTGTTAAGAACTGACCATGAACATGTCGTAGTCGAGGTACACATGTGCCATGTACTTTGTATCCTTCCCATCTTTGCTGCTCCTCAGCTCAACAAGGAGATGATGCCATTCCCCGTCGTTCACTCTGGCTTCTGGGAAATCCAGCGTGGCAACTATCTGCTCTCTCAGAAGTACTTGAAACCGCACATACTTGTCCCTTATCTTAGAAAAAGTCAGGACATGTATTAAAATAACAGTCATACCTGATTAGGAAATGGTATGATTGAATTTTTATCAAACAAAAACATTTGACACTCACCAGAAGGTTAATTTGAGATGTGTCACCAGCATTGACTTGCATTAGGGTGGAGGATCCAATGCTTTGTCTGGTGCGAAACATTAGGCTGATGTACCAGGGCACAGCGATGGTGATGTCAGGGTCGTTCCATGACACCATAGCGTGACCATCAAAGTGCTGCGGCGAAGGCATGACTGCAAGAAAGTAAGAAACGGTAAGAAACGGACTGCATAAAAAAATATGGAGCTTTTTTCCAGCCTTTTGATTCTCAAATTTTTATTTATGCGATATTCCAGTTTAACGCTTTAATTCGAATCTCTGGATGGAAGTCCAGGCCTCATTTTTATCACTTCACACACATTCACTGAGAAACAAACCCATGCAAGTACTATTCTCTGGAGTTTGGGCTATATGCATAAAAGTGAAGTTTCAAACATAAATACTTTTGGGCTTGATCCATGATTTAAAAAAAAAACCCTAATATTTCTGAAAACTGATGGAAACGATTCTTTATTCTCAAATGTTCTATGTGATATTCCATACGTTACGCATACGTTAAATTCGAATCTCTGGATGGAAATCAAAGCCTCAACCAATGCTTTACTAATATTTCCAGACGACATTACCATGACTGAAATTTGAGAGGTCATTAAAGAACTGCCAGCCACTGCAGGCAGAATTACGTGTTTTACTAGATCTGGACATTCTATCTGTGCTATGGCAGAAGCGTAGATGTGATAAAATCTAAATTACGCTTTGCTAGCTCTGGAAACAAGCCATTAGCTCTAAAACAGTGCTATCCTGTAACGAAAAACAAACCGCAAAATTCGGGGCTACTTCAGGCATTCATCTAATCAGCATCAAAAATAACACCCTTTCCTGGCAGGCACGCTTCCCTGCCAAAGCATAAAATCGGAGAAGGCTGTTTCAGTCAACACTGTTGTTTGTTAGATGATGACATGACTTAAGCATCCAGAATTTATAATGGAGGGCTGTCCCAACAGGTCTGTGGAGGGACCAGTGTGATTCATGCTGTCCCTTCTTGTTTGGGTGCCCCAAGCATTACGGAACGTCCAACCGCAAAAAACAGCCAGTGGCGATGTCAGGTACACTATCATTTGGGTTGTTCAAACACATGCAAACACACCCACTTTTAAACACAACTGTCAATTAATCATAGTGGAGTTGTAAAGTAGTGTGTAAAGTCCTGTTGAGTATGTTTCAGAATTGCCGAAGATGGCAAATGTGGCAAATTTATTGGCCTGTAAACTGCTTCCTAGGCCACAAAAACTCAGACTTAACAAATCCACCAAAGAATGAGGTAAGAACAGAAGGTCCTGTACTTCCTTTAATTGTGGGGAAATTTGGGAACAGTTCAGACTGACAGTTACTTTAAAATTGACAATTAGACTAAACCCAATAAACCTGTCTGCTTAAAAGTTATGTTATGTTCCAAGATTCCTCATTCAGAGCCAAATCTAAGATGGCTTTGCTGTATCTTTAACAGAGATGGAAACCCCAGAATGCATTGCAACAAGCATGGCAGAAAATTTGAGGAAAAAACGAACGAAACTATCGGTCTATCAAAACATTGGCTTTTAGATAATGGTGGCTCGATAGAACTCACGGTAATTAAATTTTCACAATATCTACTACTATCTATTGTCAGTCTCAGTCATATTCACCTTTATCTTTTTTTTTTGTTTGTTTTCTGGCCATTCAATCACTCTCAAAAAATGTTTGAAAGATTAAGAGGGAGTTTAGCGCTGGATTATTTATGATTTTATCAAATGTGTAACAACACTCAATACCTAAATGTATTAAAACTGGACTCACCCAGTATTTGTGTTATGTATGTTTATTTCATACCCTGTTAAAAAATGGGGGTTAGGTAGGTTTTGAAGCATAGAAGCTGGTCCCTCCTGCTCAAGATCAGTTTAGGACCAGCTTAAACCAGCAAAAGACCATATTAAACCAAGTCATGACCAGTTAATGACTAGCTACAGTGCAAACCAGCATTCAAGCTTCAAAACCTAACTAGCATATGCTGTTTTTTTTTTTTCAAAAGGGTAATCAAACTGTTATCTTAGCATCATGCTAGTGTATCTCAATTTGCGAAAAATACTGACTAGAAATATATTGATATTTAATTGTACAAATTGACTATTTTACCCAATCTTTGTGTTTTGCTTTACATTTAAAAGCATATTAAGGTGTTAGCTTAGCAACAAGCTAACATCAAAATTGTTGTGAGAATGCTATTTGTGTGGGCTGTTCAATTATTTACAATGCTGCTAAAAATGTTTACACTGTTGCCTCAGCACATTAATATTTGAGGATTTATTTTTCATTTAAATCTGAATTTAATTACATATTGCCGTTTTCTTTGACCCAAAAGGTCACAATAACAGGTTGTTAAACCAAAATTTTGTTGGCAATGAGTGACTACATTTTTGAAGCATTATGGGAAAAACACTGGCAACTCAACTCGATGATTGCCCAGAATATGTGGAGTGTATATCCGTAAGGTTGATTTGAGAGAGAACGCAGATCCTGACTTGATGCTTATCTACGAAGACATTTTCCTTTCAGGAAACACCATCACATTAACGCCACTGCCTGCTTCCTTTAAGTTCATGAGCAATCAACACCTAGTTCAAAATAAAAAACTCATACATGCTGGACGCATGCATGCACATGCATTTATGTCCATTGGCACGCTACCAAATGGTCCCACCTACCCTGATCACAGTTCTTGCCGCCCCGGCCTTCAGGACAGTCACAAAAGTAGGTGTTCCACTTATTTTCACACTGAGCGCCGTGCTGACACAAACCCTCGTAGCAAAAGTTCTTCTTCGCTGGACAACCTGACAGCACAATAAATATATCGGTTTTGAGTTACAACAATCTAAAAACAAGTTCACAATGTACGCTAAAATCGGATTGTTATGGTTTACGTCAGACCTTCATTGGTGCCGTTGTTGGCAATGTAACTGGCCATGTCGATGGATTTACTGTCAATCATCAGGTTCCTCATGCATCCCACAAAGTCTCGGTTTCGTATGGGGAAATCCTCTGGAAGGTTGGGCACCCCGCCAAGCAGAAGAGGCCCAGTGAGATCCAAAGACCTGAAGAGGAAAAACAAAACTTTTTTTTACCAACAGGTAATGGCATCAAAAGCTAACAATTTAGTGAGCTGTCCTGCATTCTACTATCTAAAGCCTAAAGTATACGTTGTTTTTTATGCATATGCTAGTCTATATTTCACTAATTAGCTGCTGATAACAACAACATACCTCTAAATTGGTGAGCACCAATTTAAAGATACCCATAACTCTAATTTACAAGGACTTAACTATTGTGTCCGTACATCAAAAAATAAGTACAATGTATTATTGTTTTCATATTGTGTTGCAAAACACTCTCGCTGCTATTTAGGTGTGACACGTGTAAGGTTAGAACCAGGTTTGGTGGTATGGGTAGGTTTAATTACAGAATGCAATTAAACTTAATTACGGAAATCAATCACAGATGCAATTACATGTCGGTATTTTTTAAATCTAAGTACAATGTTAAAACATGCATGCACACAATAAGTGCATTTTATCAACTTACAATACTAAGTACATAGTAGTTAAGGACACTTAATATAAAGTGGGGCCAACATTTAAATTTTTTTATAACTTCTGGAGAGAAATAGTACCAATACTTAAGAAAGTAGATCTTTACTAGTGCAAATTTCTTGAGTGCCTGTGTTCCCAAATTTAGTATTCAGTATTTACTGAAAAGCTAAACATTCCTTTGTATGATTAAATTAAAGTACAAATTATACTTTTTATAATGCAGATTTGGGATGTAGAACATATAAATACGATTAAACTGCCAATATGTTATTAATAGGCATGCAAATAATAACAACTGGCCTCTATACTAAAGTGTACGAGACCATCTGATCCCCCTCAATATCACAACTTGATTAAAAGCTTTATAAAATAGAAGCAAGACAGGTGAAAGGGGGTGTGGCCATCCTTAACCAATCCACCAATCACAGTGTCCATGACAACAGAGCCACAGGGAGTGGAATGTTGCCATGCAGTATAAAACAGGTCGGTGCTTATCAGACTGGAGTGACAGGTTAAACCTTCACATTTATATGTTGTTCTTTCTTTAAAGTGTTTTAATGCGCAACCCTGTTCCAGCATGCAACAACATCTTATGCTGCAATTGCCACCTAAAGTATGAGAAGATCCTTTACAACTGAAAGATTTTTGGACGCGTGTCCTGAAGGTCTCTGCATGGGCGTGAGAGAGTTAACGAAAGTGTAATTATGAATAATTACCAAAAGGCTAATGATTAAGAGAATGAGTTATTGTTTGATTTACACAGGGAGAGGGATAAACTCACTTCTTCTGTCCCGTCTGGGTGCCCTGGGCAGCGCAGGAATAGTTGCCGATCTGACCGCCGAAACGCACGGCCATGGAGATGTCACAGTCGTCCACCGCGACTACTGCCACCTTCTCACCCGAAGGCCCTTGAGGCAAACCCAAATGACTTATCTTAGGCTGAAATGAGAAGAAACATAAGAGACGTTACAGATTAAAAAGCACAGATTTACATTTTTGAAACAAGACAGTGAGAGTATTGTTTGTTCCTGCAAAACTAGCAATACTTTTTGTCATTCGTGTGCATAATTGTACTCAATTAAGATACGCAAGCAGACTTTTAAAATGTGCACTTTGTAAGAGTTTTACTACAGTATATTTTAAATCACTGTTTAGTAATCTTTTATCATGCTTTAAATAACTACACTGATTAACTAACTTGCTAAAACACTTGGTTATAATTTTAACTATAATGTGATATTCAATATTACATTTAAAATGATTGCACTTAATTCTGACATTATTAAAATGTGCAATTGCAAATATATCGAAATAAATTAAATACAAGTTTCAATAGATATAACAAGAGTAACGATAATTCACAATTAACTGCATCCCAAATAAAAGTTTTTGTGTATACAATATATGTGTGTGTATTTATTATGTTTATATAAAGACACATTCATACAGTATATATTTAGAAAATATTTACATGCATATATTTAAATTCACATAATTTATAAATATGTATAATATATAAACATAATATTTTTCTTAAATATATAAATGCATGTGTGTATTTATAAATATACACTGTACACACACACATACACAAAAACCTTTATTTGAGATGTGATTATTTGTGATTAATCATCGCCCAGAACTAGAAACAACATGAAACTATATTTTAGATTACCATAAATGTTGGTAAGCATCTTTGGCAGTACACATTACCCATATTTTAAGTAATTGCGAAATTACTTATAAAGATGCATTTAAGTCCTACTTAAGTGGGTCAAGTTAAGTTTTAAATAAAATACATTTTAATTGTATTGCAAATCAGTTTGAACACATTACATTCAGCTCTCAAAAAGCAGGTTATTAAAATAATAAGTACTTTTTTCTCCCACAAGAATACACAAGTTGTAAAGATGTTACAGAGTAAATAAATCAAATCTTAGTGTTATTTTTGTCCCAACATGGATTATAGAATGAAATAATTCTTAAATATCATTGCATGAGTATGCTTCTAATGTAAAGATGATTCCAGACGTGCACACATTCGTGAACGCACACACTCACACATCAAAGCTGTTTACAGGAGATATATCTATGGGCCATGTGTTGGCTCTAAACACCAGATGTGGGCCATCTGTCTGATTGTGTAATGCATGGCAAGAAAGTGTCGGAAAGTGAAGTTGTGTTGTGTGTAAGCATTCACTACCATTATGGCACACTTTCCAATGCACAGCGGCTTTATCTATATAAATGTGTATTAATACTAACAGATTTTAATTTGTTATTTTATGACTTCATCACATTTAAACCATTTGGAGAATTTTTTATTTCTTCAACATTTTAAATGCCTATTATTTATAGATTTCGTAGCTACCCATGTCCTAGACCAAAACGTCCAAAAAGTAGGCATCATAAATTCTACCTTGGAAATTATACTTGGACTAAGAAGACTTCAGCTAAACTATTTATTAAAAAACGCAACAAAATCATATATGACCATGACAACTGTAATATTTATAATTCTAAAACGTGATAATGATAAAAAAAATACTAATAATAATGATAATAATAATAAGAGTGTGAAAAATATGTCTGTTTATTGTTTATATTATAAAAACTCAAGGAATAAAATAGCCCATGGTAAAAAAAAAAGTATATATATATGTGTGTATTTCATTAGTGTCTCAAGGAGATGTAGGGGGTAGTGAATAGAACGGGAATTTTTAAAGGGTGTGGTCCCAGACAGAAACCCCATCAGGGGACCAGCATAAACAAAAGCAGCTTCAAAGATCTTTAAAAAGGAGTCTGTCTTTCAAGGGAAACACACTGTTTAGGTGGATTTTACTGCATTCATTTGGCCTGTTTCCAGCAGGATATGAGGGTGTGAGGTATTATCAGTTGATATCTCTGCTCATGCTGGGTGCTTTCAACACAAACCTGGCTCATACTCTAAAACCATTTGTATATATTCACTTTGTATTGGTATTTATTTTTCTTATTTTTTTTTTTATATTTATATCATAATTAGAGAATTATGTTAAGATTTAAAATGTATATTTATAAGTAGGAATGTAATGTTCATTTATATATCAGATTATATGTTTAAAGTTTGATTAGTTTTGATTAAATGTATCACATTTACATCCAACAAAATGTAATTAGTTAAAATTTTGACACTCAAGCTACATTATTAATAAAACAAAACAAAAACAATTAACTAAAAAATTCTATGTAAATTAATTCCTATATGAACTCTTGCACTGCATTAATAAGTTACGTATGGCACGAAAAAACAAAAACAAAAAAAAGCATTGACTTTGATAACAATAACTGTGCCTTGTACCGTACAGCACAACTCAGCCGACAACAGACCAGGTCAAGTATGTTCTCCCCACTGCCTTTGATTTAGTAGCTCAACTTCATGCTGCTTGGTTTCACCAACTCATTTATCTGACCTCTTAATCAGTGGAGTAGAAGGGAAAGAACAACAATTCAGCTGCCAAATGCTGCAGGAAACCACTGTTTTTTAGAAAGCCGCCATCCGAAAAATCACAAAAAGCAATGATAAGACAAGGTTCACGATTTGCTGAATGAGACCAAATATATTGTATTGTATTAGTAGAGTGACCTGGAACATGACTTCAAAACAGACTCTGTTTACCTTCTAAATATGTGCTCCTGGGTTTATTGTTCATGATTCATTAGTGCATTATATTTAAAAATCGAAATGGAATAACATGCTTTCACCTTACACAAGTTATAATGTTAACTAACAACCAGATCGCTTCTTATGTGGTTTACACTAGTGTGTTTCGTTTTAAACCGCTATTTCTAAAATTAAAAATGATCCTCGTCTAGAGTGGCATTTTCACTGAGTTTCTGTCACATGACCACTCATGCAGGCACAACCATAGATACTCATTAGCGACTGTTTCTATGGGTCACTATACATAAGTGATAGTAAATAATTGGAAGATGCCACAATCTAGCACAGCCAAACCCAACAGCTCTATGCAAATTATTGCGTATGACGTCAAGTGGACTGTTACAAGATGGCCGACGCATCTACTTTCTTGGAGTGGCTTCTATACATGTCTATGGGTACAACCATGAGTTGGCCTGTCACTATAACAAATTTTGCTGGACGATAAATTGTCCAAGAAATTATCGCGATAAACGATAATATTGTCGATCTGAGACCATTTTTATCTAGAATA
>JAUCNO010001091.1:1714471-1741438 GCA_032353835.1 Enteromius viviparus | reverse complement strand
GAATGAATCATCTTATAACAGGCATCCAATAAAAGACTTCCGGAAAAAGGAAATAACCAATGGCATTTGACAAGATTACAACTAAAACATCAAGACCCGCCACTGACAAAAATAAAAATGCTCGCGCGAGCAGGTGAGAGAAGAGAAGAATAGTCGCGCGCAGATTATATATGCGCGAGCGGAGTTTGAAATGAGCTTGCGAGCTCCCGTTTCTTCGCAAGTAACTTTAGATCTGTTTTACTCTTGCGGAAATAATTTGCTGCGCGCGCCAGTGGTGCGCTGGCTTATTAAATGGCATAGATTTGGCGCCATAGATTGTTGGGTTTTTCGTTCAGGCACAGCACTGATATGAGGCACCGAAATCCGCGTTTTGATTCGGTTCGGTTCATACCGGTTCCTTAGGTACCGGTGCCATAGTAGTACCGGGTTTCGGTACCCAACCCTACTAACAATTGCCAGTTATAAAGTCAGAACTGTGAGAAATAAAGGCAGAACTGAAAGTAGTAAAGTCAGAACTGCGAGATATAAAGTCAGAACTGCGAGATATAACATTAGAATTGCGAGAAATAAAGTCAGAACTGCGACATATAACATTAGAATTGAGAGAAATAAAGTCAGAACTGCGAGATATAACATTAGAATTGCGAGAAATAAAGTCAGAACTGCGAGATATAACATTAGAATTGCGAGAAATAAAGTCAGAACTGCAAGTAATAAATTAAGAACTGCGAGATATAACGTTAGAATTGCGAGAAATAAAGTCAGAATTGCAAGTAATAAAGTCAGAACTGCGAGATATAAAGTCAGAACTGCAAGTAATAAAGTCAGAAGTGCAAGATATAATGTTAGAATTGCGAGAAATAAAGTCAGAACTGCAAGTAATAAAGTCAGAAGTGCAAGTAATAAAGTCAGAACTGCAAGATTATAATGTTAGAATTGCGAGAAATAAAGTCAGAACTGCAAGTAATAAAGTCAGAACTGCAAGATATAACGTTAAAATTGCGAGAAATAAAGTCAGAACTGCAAGTAATAAAGTCAGTACTGCGAGATATATCATCAGAATAGCGAGAAATGAAGTCAGAACTGCAAGTAATAAAGTCAGAACTGCGAGATATTAAGTCAGAACTGCAAGTAATAAAGTCAGAAATGCAAGTAATTAAGTCAGAATTGCGAGATATAAAGTCAGAACTGCAAGTAATAAAGTCAGAACAGCAAGTAATAACGTCAGAACTGGGAGATATAACGTTAGAATTGCGAGAAATAAAGTCAGAACTGCGAGATATAACGTTAAAATTGCAAGAAAAAAAGTCAGAATTGCGAGAAATTAAGTCAGAAAATCAAGTAATAAAGTCAGAACTGCGAGATATAACGTTAGAATTGCGAGAAATAAATTCAGAACTGCAAGTAATAAAGTCAGAACTGCGAGATATAAAGTCAGAATTGTGTGAACATGTCAGTCTTTTTTTCCACTCAAAACTGGACTTTATAACTCGCAACTGCCAGTTTACATCTCAAAATTCAGAGAATTGTGACTTTATATCAAACAATTGTGAGTTATAAAGTCAAAATTCCAAGATATAAAGTCTGACTTTATAAATCGGAATTGCAATTGATATATATTGCAGTTTATATCATGCAATTCTGACTTTATTTCACGTAATTGCAACTTTATATCTTTCAATTCTGAGGGGAAAAAAGTAAGAAAATAGGCTTCCATACAAATCTGACACACAGATGACACACACAGTGAATAAAATAACTGGGAACTTTGAGTCTCCAGATAAAAAGAAAGCATTCATGTAGAAAACATGTTTAGAATCCTGATGCATCTGTTGCATATATCCCTGTACAGAACTAATTCCTAACATCACAGAGATAACTGAGAGGGCCGTTAAACCTCTCCGACTGACCAGACATGGGAACACATGCTATAAGCATCTGCTTGTGGTAAAGGCCATGACAAAGAAAGGACACAGATATAACATCATAAAGAACTACTTATGTATATGGCAGTAAACAGAAGACACAGGGGCTAATTCGATTACTTGTTATAAAAAAAATTAACGCATTTAGTAAGTAGTTTCTTATTTAAAGTCTGGATCTACATCTGCAATGCATTTAACGTGACATATTCACAAAGCCAATAATACAGGGTGACTTCATTTTACTTACTGGGATTTGATTGGATTTTATATATTAGGTTAAGATATTATTGGTCAAAATTTAGTTTCCCCACCCACACAGCCCTGATTACATCAGTGGAAAAAGAAAAGTGGTTTGACATGGAGAAAATTATACGTTTCAATGAAAAACGTAAAAAAAAAATGCTTGGAGAATATTGTGCACTGAATGAGTACCACAGAGCAAAAAAATAGCATACACTTAATTTCCTGTTGACCTTAACAGGCATAAAAGACATCTGTCAGTCTAGAGCCTAACTTTTAACGACAAACGATTAACAACAAACGGTGATTCTATTTAACATATGAAAGCAGAACCTGCAGACAGTCAACAAAACTTCCGACACCCCCCAAAGTTCATGGCCAATTTAAATGTACCAGGACCACAGAAACCCTCGCAGGCTGATGCATTGTCTGTCAGTCCATTAATGGCTTTGTGACCTGAGACACCCTGACGAGTGCGCAACACCTAGGAACAGTGTGGACAATGGGCCAGACCCTTACGCTAACTCTGACGACCCACATTCATTCAAGAGAAGCTTTTGACATGGAAAACCCCCTTGAACCTCCCCCCTCAGCTTTTTATAGGAGTATTTGCATTGAAGAGAATGTAACGTGAACACAAAATTGTAAATAAAGAGATCAGCAAAGGTGAAACAGCACAAGCAAGGAGGAGCTTAACTTAACAGTTACTAAGAAATAGACACTAATATAGTAATGAAAATCATTCAGTCTAAATTTCATTTCCACAACAAATAGTGCTATGATGTATAAACACCTCACAATTCAAAATTATATATAATAACTTTCCAAAAACGTTTTGTCTGCATTATTTTAATTATATTTATTTATTTATTTATTCGTTTATTTTTTATATATATTTATATATTTTTTTTTATTAAGTTATTCAAATTAGGGATTAAGTTTGTTGTGATAATTGTGATAAATACAAAACTATTTATTGCCTCAAATACGGTTCTTTCTACACAATTTCTTCTATTTTTTAATATTTTATCACAAAACATTTAGAAGTTTCTCTGACTATAGTCATTATATTAATTTCACTAGTTTTTTTTAGCTTCATACAAGTAAACCAAATTTTAATGTAAGAAATGTATTATTATTAATATTGAGAGGTTTTTGTAAGAATCATTATTTTAATGTAAAAGCTACCACTATGAGAAAAAAAAAACATTCAGTGTTTGATTTGCTTTTATTAAAGATTGCTTAATTTTTGGAGCAAACATTGTGTGTGTGTGTGTGTGTGTGTGTGTGTGTGTGTGTGTGTGTGTGTGTGTTCTAAAAACACAGATGACCTCTCTTGAGAGTTTGAGTGCTAGTATTGATAAGGCTCTACACTAGCACTATAGTCATTAAACTGAACTGGTCAGGCCAGATGTGACCTTTATGACCTTTTTAAGTAAATGTCATTGAACAGAACGAGGGTTATTACCCATGATCTGTTTTACCCAAAAACCCTAGAGCATACCAAGAGCATAAATCACATGAACAGCAAACCACTAGTAAACAAGAACAGATTATTAACTGAAAATAACTGAAATACTACACACACACACACACAAAAATAATAATAATGTTTATAATGTAACGTAATAACTTTTTTTACTGCTGATATAACAGATTGGTGGGGCAAAATAACGCCAACCAATAACGCTCAGCTTTTTATCTTTTAACAAACAAATATGTATAATATATAATATATTTCCTATAATAAATATATGGTTCAGATATGCTTATTACTGGCTAACAGTAATAATAATAAAATAAAGATAATTAAATGAGATAAACTATTTTTAATTATGTTTATTTTCATTTCCATTTGCATGGCTTTTCCTATTTATTTATTTTTTTAAATAAATACTATTTAATATAATGAAAAAATTCAGGGGGGAAAAGCATATTTCATTTCTCCTGCTGCCCCCACTAAACTTCAAGCTCACTAAATCCGCTTATCATTAGGGACAAGAGATAAATAAAATACAGAGCCTGGCCAAGGTTACCGTGGCACACAGATCATTTTTCCAAATAACACAGATTACGAACGGAACAGAGAATAGCATTGTGTGAGAATATCTGCCTCCATCACGAAACAGAACCTGCTTTAATGTAAATGTAATTTGAGAGGACAACCTAATGCTTAGCTGTGAACATTCAGCTTTGTTTTTAAGCGTCGTTGTGAGGTGATAAAGGTCATGAACGAAATGGTTATATTGGCTATATAATCAGGGGGAGGTGAAACCATCCCCCCCTGTAAAGAAGTGACACCATTTTTAAAACGGAGGCTTGACACCTTTAAAGAACAGGACGAATTCAGTACAACTACCTTGGTTAAGCGTAGCCTGAAGGTTCAAAAAGTGCAAAGTGCATCTCAAAACGAAGACAAAAAAAATGCAAGCCTCTCATGACTTTGGTTAACCAACAACTTTCTCTCGTTACTGGTCACATTTTCTGTATTCAAGCATTTTCATGTTTCATGCTCAGATTTGATCTAATATGTGCAATATGTAATATATGTAATATACATAAATTACATAAAAACTTTTTTCCCCGATTAATATATATATATTATTGTTTAGAGTATATATTATATATAAATACACACACATACAGTAAATATTTATATAATTCATGTTATAAATAAATATATTCAATATAATTTTTTTTCTTAAATATTAATATATATATATATATATATATATATATATATATATGTGTGTGTGTGTGTGTGTGTGTGTGTATTTATTTATACATAATAAATGTACACAGTACTCACACATATATTACATTAAAACTTTTATTTTGGATGCAATTAATCACGATTAATTGTTTGACAGCCCTAATAAAAACGTAATTTATTGCATAAATTTGTCAAATTTGTATTTGATCAAAATCCATATTTTATTAAAAAAAAATATGATGTTTTTTTCAAAAAGGTTTTTGTGAAAATTTACTAGTTTTCATTTTGACTACTCAGTCACACGAGCAGAACAAAATTGTGTAGCTTCATCATTCGTAAACCCCATAAAATGCTGTGAGTGATGCAGTATCACCCACAATGCACAACTTAAAATGTGTTGGATAGCTGCCCAGGAATCGCATTTCTCGAAGACTTTCTTTGCCCGCAGAATGACCAAAACACCCCTACAGCAAAAGCATGCCGCTCAAACTATTGAGCAGAACAGCCAAGACCCAAGTATTTGTTATCAAATACATGCTTTTATTATATAGTGCCATTTTCATCAGTATTGATAATAATATTGAATTACAGGCCAGCCATTATAGAAAAGTATGTGCTAGTTCATGCATGCTGAGCGAAAACAGGAAAGTCTTTCAAAGCAAAAGGGGCTTTAATTTCCCTCATAATCCCTAAATGCTATGCAGTGATGGCATTTGGAGTATACTTCTCCGAACGTAGAGAGTCGGTCAGTGCTGGACACATGTAATGTCACACTTTTTGGCCGTTGGCTGAAATAGATGCTTTTCTAGCTCCTTAGTGTTAAGGACAAAGACATCTTTTATGTGCGGCAGAATAGGGTCGGGATAGAGCGGAAAGTGTGTAGTGTTACACGCGAACAGGTTCCCCTTCCGACTTCCAGCCGGGGGAATCACAGGTCTGGATTACGTCTGAACGTCTGGACTAAATCAAGTCCCTGAGAATGAGACCTCCACTTCACCCGAGCACACAGGTCAGGCCTAGATGGTTAAAAAACGCACCTTGATGACTACCCAACCAGTCCGGGCTGCCCAACCAGAGATGTGTCTGAACAAACCGCCATTTAATCCTGGGCGAGAGTTCATGGTATTCTTAAAGAGGCTTAGAAAATCTACAAAGAGGCGGAAAGTTTATATATCGTTTTTCACTGAATGCCGCCATTCAGTCATTCTATGCTTTGTAAGATTTCCTACCACTTTAGGAGCGCTTCAAATTTCTGTCGAATTAGAGGAAGTTGTTTTTTTAAGATTGTATGACAAGTATTCATTTTATGAATGGGCACAGTTCATCTGCAAAGAAGGTATTCAACGCAAAGGGCTGTATAACATCATCAAACATCTCTGACATTTCTGGAGACCACAGGTGGAGTGAACTGTGGTTCAGATCTCGGTAGCATCGCCTGAGGGAGATGCCATTTTCAAGAAGGCGGTTCTTGAAAAAACGGCCTGTAATTTATTTTCCAAGTTGTCTCCACTACACAGGTCAAGCTGCATGAGGCGTACCTACAGGAAAATCCACTCAATTACAGGAATGTTTGGGGTTCAAGACAAGTAAACTCGGAAACACAATTCACTATTAAACTCCTAATTTGCTGCTTATTAATAATATGCGGTTTATAAACAGCAAATATGTTAGTAAAATGCATGGTAATAAGCAACTATTAAAATATAGTGTTACTGTAAGCTCTCAGAACAAGTACAAAAGCTGTCACTGGGGCAGTACCTTTTCAAAAGGTACATGTTTGTCCCCAAAGGGTTCATTTTGGTACCTATTAGTACTTAAAGTGGACATGTATGAATCTAATAGGCACAAAAGGGTACCTTTTGAAAATGTATTAAACTTGTCTGTGAAAAGTTATTTTCTAACAACAGTCATGCTTATGTGAAACCGGTAAAAGCCAGGTATGATTTGTACGCACAATATGTTTAAGAACAGCAAAAAGGGGCATAACTATCCACAAAGTACTGTTTACACTGAGCAAACTCCACCCAGATGAATTATGTTGGTAAAACACAACCAGAAAGCATTCTCAGCCCAGAAAAGTACTCTACGAGGACAATTTAAACAACTTATAGATGAAATAACACGTTTTTGCTCTTCAACAAAAATATGGGCTGCACTGGAACCCCTTGGAGTGACTTCCGCTGTAAGCCTCTATTGTCAGTTACTGTAAACATGACTTTTGTTTTGAAGACAGAGCAAAAGAAAAATGCATTTATTATTTAAGTATTTTAAAATTTCCAAAAAAAGGGTGAAAATATTTCTTATCATGACAATAATAGGCTATCTCCCAGCAGTCATGGGTAAAAGAGGACTTAAAACTTTATAGCTCAAATAAAACTTACAAAGGCTCTGCTTTAAACACAATGCTGACCCATATTTTCATGTAAACTACCCTCGACTGACCCAAACCTTGAGCGGTTATTGTTTGCCCCTCTTGGCACTGGTTCGAGACCACATCGCTGTCTCTGTCTTCTCTCTCCACCTTCAAATGAGTTTGCAAGATTAAACATGAATCAAATTCCTTTCCTGCTCATTTAACAGAGATGCAGACAGCTCGCACTGTTATTTTAGCTTAATTAATGTTCAGGTTTCCTGGTCTCGGGCTGTGTTCTGCCATCAGGGTGCAGGAATGTAAGGAGGAGGATCTATAATCTTTATCATTTTAAAAAAATAAAGTTGTAGAACTTTACCTTTAGAAATTTTTAAGAAAGCTGCGGTTAACCAAAATTGCTAGTATCAAATACAGCAGAGGCCATTTGTCTGTTTTCTAATAAAGAATAATGTTTGAGAGGAACAGCACCGAAAAAAGTTGGGTAAGAAAACAGCACTGACAAAGTTTGCCTCAAGTAATCTAATAAGAGTTTTAACAGACACTAGGGACGGATATAGCAATGCAAGTAAAGTGAAAAGGTTCAATAAAACCGAGCTTGTTTAGAGAACATAGACCTTGAGCCTTTTATGTTATGTCTACCAAACCTCTGCAATGGAACAGTGTTTGCATATAGAGGCACTCTCTCATAGCAATGTTACAGTTTGGTGACTGTTTAAATTTGTGCGAATTTTATTAAACAATTTTTAACAATCTGCTAACACCCCACTGAGGTTTAGATTCAATGGTGGTCAATGCGCACTCAGTATGAAAATTAAATTTTTTCATAGGTATTTTACGAGGGTGGCTAATTCGTACAAATTTGTACGACCTCACTCGTGCGAATTCATACGATTTTTTCAAAATTGTGTTATTTGTGTAATTGTGTTATTTGGACATACGTCTTACGAGTTGCCAATTGGTTAGTATTTGTACGAATGACCTACACCTAACACCGCCCCTAAACCTACCCGTCACTGGGGTTTAGACAAATCGTTTAAAATCGTACATACGAGTGAGGTCATACAAATTAGCGCAAATTTTACAACTCGTACAAATTGGTCGTGAGACTGTGTTGGAAATTTTCATCCAAAATATTTTCACGTTAAAAAATAAATACCTTCACGTTTACACACTGCCTCCGAAGCGTTCATCCATCATAAAATAAAATCTGCAATCTGACATCCGCAGCAAGCATTAAATAGGAAAGGATGACAAATAAAAATTAAAATTAAATGAAAATTTCCGTCTCGGTGTGCAATGACGTTTATCTTTATTTCTAAAAATTGTGTGTTTTCGCTCATGCAAATTCATACGAACTCTGTACCAATTCATCAAAATGTAAAACAGTTATTTTTTATAAAATAAACCTAAACTAAAATACATACCTATGACTTCAAAACTAATTAAAATACAACTAAAATGACCACAGTGTAATTTTTGCTTGAGGTACTTGTTACTATAAAATGTAAAACTTTGAAGAACACGCCTGGGTTTAAGTTTAAATTTAAAATTGTTACAAGTTAGCAGAAGGTAATGAATACCTTATAAAATCTAAAAGAAAAAAGAACCCAAAAACATTTAATAGAACCACATACCAACAAAAACTCCCCAGGTGAAAAGAATTGCACTTCCATAATGTACTGAAAGTTATTTTTTTGTACTTCTTAAGATAAACTTAAGATCATCTAAGTGTATTCAACTGTTTTTTTTTTCGAATGAAAATGAATATGAACAAATACTGTATGTGTGTCTGTATTTTTCAAATGTATTAAGTTCCCAGCTGTAGTGCACTTGAGTGTAATGGTGTTCAAGTGTACTACAGGTGCTGACTAAATACACTTTTAAATACAGAGAAAGTATGTTAAAGCACATTTTAGTTCATATTCATGGCATTGCAAAATAGCATCATATTAAGGACAAAATCAATACATGAAATTAGAGCACTTTAAGTACATTATTGAAATGTGCTTTGGATCATACCTTCTTCATAAAACTCTGTAAAAAAATATAGCACTTAAAGATCTACAACCAATATTCATCATTTTAAACAACGTTTGTTCAACATAGTGACTTCCACATCATGTCTGTGATGTCAGAGGTCAGAGGGTCATGTGCAGATGAGGTAGAAGGACAGTCACACCTGGACTGAAGATCTCCTCTGTTAATGACATGCAGATGACAGGGGACAGGCAGTGCGAGGGCTCAGGGCAGTTTCACAGTGATTAAAGTCTCAGTCTGTCTCTCTTTCAGCTGCTGTGTGCATGTCAGAAAGCAGATCTGAGGACACAGCTGGCCAGCCATAGCCTGACCCACACATGAAACAGCTTCTACAACTTTAGACAATTCACTGTCTTTCTAGGAAACAGTTTATCCTCGTGAAGAAAAATAAATAAATACAAAATTCTGCCACATTATTTATCATATGAGGCGGTTTAAAGGGTTTTACATTTAACCTACATACTGTGTCATGGCATAACAGTCATTGCAACCATATTACTCGGCTCATTACTCCCCTTACTCATAGGTAGACCCGAAGGGAATCGACAGCTGCAAAATGCCATGCTGATTTCCATCACTGACTGAAAGATTTTGAATTCTACACACCCGCTGCATCTCGGTTTTAAAAGATTTGATCCGACACATTGAATGTAATACAAAAAGTCAGAATGTTACAGAAGCCTCCTTTATAAGGCGGATGTAGGATTATGATATTATTCAACTCAAATTAGCAAATAAGTAAGCTAAGGTAATTTTTTGGTGTGGTTTACTGTTTTATACACCCTTCAAAATGTACAGAACATTGTTTAAATGTTTAAAATTGACCATGGAAAAGTTTTAAATTATAGTCAAATTAATGGTTGGATTCGGTTTTTGGCTTTAGCCTGGATTTTATAGGCTGGGTCACATTCATTTTATAGTGCTCTAGTGCTTATTATCATTGTATTGAATACCTTTATATTATACGTAATATTTAATTTGTCTCAAACTTATTTTTTGGAACTATATATTTATTGTTATCTATATTTTTATCATTCTGGGTAGAAAAATGCTTTTATTGATATTATTGATTTTACCGTGCATGTCTAATTTAATAAGAAGACACACCATGTGTTACTTGCCATTTCTTTAATTATTTCTACAAACGTACTAACAATTTCTAAGACAACATTGCTTGAACGTAAATTGATTCAGTGTAATTTCTATATGTATTCATTTACCTATAAACCTCAACCATCTCACAATTCAAAGATATGAAGCTATTTCTTCAAGTCTCAACTGAAATAAAAGTTCAGAGAGTTTGGTAATGCAATGTAGAATAGTTCAGGTATGTGAGTCCCGCAGCCCTGAGTGGGCTACAGTCAACTACATGAGACACAGACGCAGTGGCCCACAGGCAGAAGCTCAAACCGCTTCAAAAATCTGCATGTATTGGCAGGCTCATTTGCTGACAGCAGGGGTAAAAGAGGAAGAAAATGGTTAGAAGTGATGAATTAGCTCCCCTCCCCTCTTTAGATGTGACATGGATCAAAATCAAAAGATGAACACATCAAAAAACTGCAATTTCACCAGTATATATGATGGCTGGCTCCATCTCTCTTGAGGCTTCGACAGATGGCTTATCACCCGTATTGATCCAGTGAAACAAAGCACAAAAAAAAAAAAGTGGCATCATTTTGCGGAGGACACCCCTCAAAATCGGGAAAAGGCTTGTTGAATGTTAGCAGACACAGATAAGACAGATTAGGTTACTGTTCAAACACACAGCCCTCACTCCGTCGTGTTTGCTGAGCAAACCGGTGTTGTTTCAGCCTAGAATGGCCCTTGTTTTGACTAGAATGTTAACTTGCTTTTATCAGGGACATATCTGGGACTTCTTGTGTGTCCCCAAGTAGTTATATAAATAATTAAAACTTGTCGATAAGAAAAACACCTGTTGAGGAGTGAAAGATAATAGTGTCTTCATAGTGTTTCATTTAATAGGTGAGCTAAAATGTGAGCCATGCGGTAACACTTAAAAAACGTGGTTTTATAACAAATTAATATATCTTAAGATGAAGGTAGGATAAGTTAGTGAATTAAAACAAATAGCACATTTTCACTTTTCGCAGTCTCATATATGAATAAAATGTTTATCGTTGTAGTACGTTTAAATATGAATGACAAGGAGTATTGCATAAAGACTGAAGAATTTTTTTTAAATGCATTAAAGTATACTTTTTACATTTTTAAATACAATGATGATCAAAAGTCACCACCATTATTCTAGTAGACGGCTCAGTGGATGCTTGCTAGTATGCTAATATGCATTTGTTTTGACCTCAGTTTTAACATGTTGCTATGTGGCTTCTAGGGTGTTCTATGTGGCTGCTTTCAGCCCGAAATCACAAGAGTCCATCCCCAAATCTCCATAATATTTTTGGTCTCTAGATGTGGCCATTTAGATGATAAGTTTAAACAAAAACCCTAAACTGAAGTATAACCAATATAAATAGTGATGCGTTTATGCCGTTACTAAATGTATTTAACGTAACATAGCTAAAAATAGATAAAAAAACAAAACTATTTATCAAAATTATTTCCATCTAAGCCGTCTTCTTTCAACTCCGCTAAGACTAAGAAAACCATTCGCTAAATTTTAAAGAAAGGCTACATTTGAAACACCTCATTATCAGTTTAAACCATTAAATTCACTCACGGACGAGAGTAGACATTAAAATCTAGCTAAGAGCTCTGTCACATGTTTTCCCTTAAGGGCCGTTTCCTTTTCCCTGGGCTGGAGGTGAAGAGGTCACATAAGCAGTGTTAATGGTTACCTAACATCTGACATGTGGGTATGTCCAAGGAATAAAATGCATTAGTTTATCAGACCAAAAAGAAAGGCATCTGTGTGAAATAAGAGGGGGTTAAAAAAGGGAGGGAACTACTGTGGCAATGGAAACCGACGTGTCTTTGTTATGAATGAGAGAGCATGGCATGAATGCGGCTCATTACGTCCCCAACAATGACCATGAGCATGCACATTCAGATGAGGACCGGCAATCAGACCAACAAAGACACGGCCGTAAAGCCGCAAAGTACAGACAAGAGCGCTGTATTCTGTGAGACGTATTTGAATTGCAAGTTGCAAATGAACAGGAAGAACGGTACGTGGGAGGAACAGGGAGATAGAAACAGAGAAGGAAGAGTGAGAGATATGAGAAGCTGATGCCATTTGAAGAGGCTGGCTGTATTTTTGAGAATGCCAGAGATATGATAAAGCACTGTAACAACACACTGACATGCCATATAATAAGAATACATTACGTTAAAAAGTAAAAGAAAACAACTCAAATAATAAAAAAAAACTTAACTGTGAATTAAATTGTGCAATAAATTATCACAGACCTCCAAAAGCGCATCGTCATTACAATATTAAGAGGCACTAAATATATGTTGCTCATCTCAAACATTTCATAACAGATCACTGGCTGGAATTTAGACTTAAGTTAAATAGTTTAAGTTAAATAATTCTCTAAAAGTGATCCAAGACTTGATTCCCATGCATAAACGCTTCTTGGCTTCTTCAACATTTCTAACAAACACCTCATAAGCAGAAGAACAGGATCGTGGTTCAGCCTGGAGCAATCGCAGCCTGAAATCTTTCAGCCCTTCAAAATTCCATCATTGAACTTAAACCAGCAAATGAAATGAATCCCATTTTAATACACTGGTTTTATTTATTTTTTTCCCTCTGCTTGCCCTGCGCTGAAAAAAATTCAGAGACGTTTCAAGCAAAGACAGTTCATTCAAGAGATGCAAAGAAAAGTGAACTGACCTGTGACAGAAACTTTCATGGCGGCCTCCAGAGGTCTGTTGTTATCCAGATCTTTGCTGAGTTTGAGCTCTCCAGTATTAGGGTTTAGAATCAGCAAACTCAGCTCATTTCCTTCGATGAAACTATACTTAAGCTTATCTGACACATCTGGGTCATAGGCAGGTACCTTTCCTATGATCCCAGATGGAAAACTGTTGGATTTATTGGTGACGTAGTTATTAAAAATAATCTCAAAATTCTGCAGGACTGGATCGTTGTCGTTGACATCAATCAGACGAATGTGGACGGTCGCTCTGCTGACCAAAGGTGCGGATGTGGCCTGCACGACTATGACATACTCCATTTTGGTCTCGTAGTCCAAATCCACGAGTGCTTTTAAGTCTCCGGTGAATATATCCAAATCAAAGACCTCTGGGATATTTCCTTCCACAATCTGGTACATTATCTGAGCGTTGGTTCCTTCATCTGGATCCATGGCGTTGATTCGTGCAACCACTGAATCAACAGGACTGTTTTCATTGACGTAGATGAACAGTTCGTCCTTCTCAAAAACAGGAGCGTTGTCATTGATGTCCAACACAGAAATCTGGATCTCCACTGCAGCTTTGAGAGGAGGAACTCCTCTATCTACTGCATAGGCCTTCAGGTTATACACTGGAACGTTCTCTCTGTCCAGCTTCCTTTGGGTTCTTATAATTCCAGAGTATGGCTCGATCATAAAGTCTCCTTCGCCATCATCGCCACCTTGAAAGGTGTAACTCACACGCCCATTAGACCCTGAGTCCCTGTCTGAAGCAGATATCTGGAGCACACTGGTGAACACAGGTGCGTCTTCAAACACGGTGCCCTGATATTTGTCCCTCCCAAACTGTGGCACATTATCATTAGCATCCAGAACAATGATTTCAACATAGGTGGTATCAGACTTCTGAGGAATTCCATTGTCACGAGCAATGATGGCCAACGTGTAGGAGGCTTGATCTTCATAGTCAATCTCCATCTGCGTGGTGATGGCACCTGTGTCTGGATCGATCTTGAACTGTGGAACATTGTCCTCCATGATATAAGTAATACGTGCATTCTCACCGGTATCTTCATCTGTTGCACTGATTACCACAACAGTTGATCCAATGGGTCGGTCCTCGCTGAAGGTCTGATGGTAGCTGGCACTCTGGAACACGGGTCTGTGAGTGTTAGCATCAGTTACGTTGATGAACACCTGCGCATTGTCGAAGCGTGTACCGTCCGAGGCGGTCAAGGTCAGAACGTACTGGCGTTCCTGTTTGTAATCTAACGGCAGCGCCAGGGTGATGAGTCCACCTCCGCTTTGACTGGTAATGGCAAAACGGTTCCGCGTATTACCGCTGGAGATCTGATAGGTGACCACACTGTTTACGTCACGGTCCAGAGCTGTAACAGTTAACACACTTGTCCCCACAACAGCATCTTCGTTGATTTTCAGCGAGTATAGCTTTTCGGTGAACGCAGGGATGTTGTCGTTCACATCTAGGACGGTGATGCTAACGCTAGCTGAGGACGACATCACCGGAACGCCATTGTCTCTGGCTTCAACTCCAAAGGTGTAATATTCAGTAGTCTCCCTGTCCAGCTCAGAACTGACTGTTATCCATCCTGTGCTGTTATTGATGGTGAAGGGGAAACCTGGAGTGGTGTCGGTGAGGCTGTAATCCAAACGAGCGTTCTCTCCAGAATCAGAATCGATGGCTTGAATGTGAATCACGGAATATCCTATGGGTACGTTCTCTAAAACGGTGGCTTGAAAAGGAGTGCTTACGAACATAGGAGCATTATCGTTTACATCCACAACTTGGATGACAACGATGCCTGTTCCATTAATGAGAGGAGGCCTGCCTCCATCCTGGGCCTTTATGCGCAAGTTATATTCTCGGATCATTTCGTAGTCTAGAGGGTTTATCACGTCGATGGCTCCGGTTGGGGTGTGAATGAAGAACTGACCTTTTACATTGCCACTGATTATGCTGTAATGAACTTTTGCATTATTGCCCTCATCTCGGTCAGTGGCTTCTACCTGGGCCACTTTAGTGTTAACAGCCACATTTTCTGGCACCTGAACTACATATCTTTTCTCACTAAACTGAGGATAGTTGTCATTTTCATCTTCAACAGTGATGTGCACTGTCGCGGTAGCACTGCGGGGCCCAGGGTCCCTTCCTTGGTCATTGGCCTCTACTATAAGCTGATACTGCGACATAGTTTCTCTATCTGGACGCACACGAATCTTGACCAGTCCATTCCGAGAATCAATTTCGAATCCAGAATTGACACCCTCACCATTCACAATTTTATATATCATGTTCGCATTGGATGGTGCATCTCCATCTGTCGCCCTGACTGTAATCACCTCAAAACCAACTTCCACATTTTCTCTTATCCTTACCCTGTATTCATTCTGTTCAAAAACGGGTCCGTGGTCGTTGGTGTCACTGACTGTAACGGTGAGATACGACGTGGCAGTCCGTCGCGGTGTGCCATTATCAGTTGCAGTGACTTTAAACACGTGCGTGTCTTTAACTTCTCTATCTAAGGGCTGGACGGTTTCAATGCTGCCGGTTTGAGGGTCTATCCGAAAGAAGTCGTTAGAGCGGCTGTCGAATAACGCTTCCATGCCATACTCGATCCTCCCCGCCTCTCCAGGGTCGCTGTCAGTCGCTTTGAGGGTGATGACTCTCGTGCCCTCGGGCTCGTTCTCTGGCACAGAAACCTGGTAGTTGGGTAACTGAAACTGAGGCGATGAATTTACGGCTCGCTTTTTTCTCGGTTTCAATTGATTTGATCCGTGTTGCGCAGAATGTAATAACAACGATGTTTGGAACGAAGCGAATCGCAGTTTGAGGCACATTGAAAAGGGCTCGCCGTTTGAATCCTGAAACGAACAGCGGATAGTCTCTTTAAGGCGCCGCAAGTCCGTCTCCAAACAGTACGCGTCTTTCACGAGTAAAGTCCCGTTACGCACAAACACATTCAGGTGGTTTGAAGTGCAAGAAGTAATAAAAGTTTCACCAGAGTTTCTTGTGAAGACAGGCAAATAGTCCTTAAAACGCAGGAGTAAATCACCTGGAGAGAAGCAGGAAGTTTGTCCTAAATTATAAATGCAATCCACGCTAATATCAGGCGCTCTCTTCCTTTTATATTTGAAGACGCAATTTTGTCCGTGTACAAATACATTGAAATGTGTGTTAACTAGTCCTTCAGTTGTTAATGACTGGATTTTAAAATAAAGAGGCAGCGCGCTGTGAGCGGCGCGCGCACAATCCACCTCTCCATTTAAACGCACTACTCCATCTCTCCAGTCCACTTTAATAAAGTTCCCAATGTACTTGGAAGTTGAAGTCCTGTCTATTTTATACGTCCAACCTGGTCCCAGTGACAAATTGGCCAGAACAGCTCCAGAACGTAAACTCTCCGAGAGGTGCAAGTCGAAACATCCCATGAGAGGAGCGCAGAGGAGAAGGTGAACCCATAATAACCAACACATTACAAGATCCATGGCGTAAAACTCCACAAAACATGCAGAAAAACAAGTCAACTCTCCTTCTGCCGGCACGTCGACCTTCTTTTATCCTTCATTGTAGCTTTTTAGCAGGTGAAAATGCAGTTTACCGGGCTGGTATCCATGGAACCAAGTGACATTACCCACGTTAAGTTTTAAATGAAGACAAAATGGCTCCGTGAGTGCGCGTCTCTCCCCCAGCAAACACACACACACACACTCTCCCTCTCTCTCTCTCTCTCTCACACACACACACACACAGTCATTACCATAAACCTGCACGTTCCTTCTCTCAGGACTAAAGAATAACTCCCATGGAAATTCAACTATTGTTATTCACCTCTGCGTTTATTCTTTTCGTGACTTTTACACCTTTACGGGCGCGTAAACATATAAAAAAAATAAGCTAAGAGATGAAACGCAACTCTTCGCATGCAGATTTCTGGACGAATACTTTTATTATAAATATACGCTCTTTCATATATTATAATTTTCTTGTACTATATCGTTTTAGGCTGTATGGATGAAATTTTCGGGGCTTTGCCTCCTGAAGTGACATAAAAGCGCAACACGTGTTTAAATCGCTCAGTTTACAATCGGCTGTAAAGTAATAAAGATTTATCAATACTGGATTCCTTATCTGTTATTCTCTATGGGTAGAGTAAAACTAAATTGTAGCCTAGCCATAATTGACATGGTGAAAAATTATAATTAAAAGAGTGGTAACATGGTATTAGGCTAGTCAGTGAAAATTACAGAAATATTTTAAAACTTTTTGCTATAGCTCAGTGAGACTTTGATAAATGTTTTTATGCATTAAAATTTGGTTTGGTGCAAAATAATTATCACAAAGCAGTTTTTACTTATCTTTGGGGGGAAAAAATTTGAAAAGCTTTTGAAATTAGTTTCAATATCTTTATAGCCTACTTAATTTTTTATTGTGTATTAGGAACGTACATTTCTAAGTGAGAATAAAAGTAAATAAAATATAAGTAAATACATTGCTATATATATATATATATATATATATATATATATATACTGATTATACACACACACAAATGTATATATGAATAGTGATTAAATTTATAAAGCAATTCAACTGAACTCTTAAAAATAAATGTTCTTTATTGGCATGAGTGTAACCTTCAACACTCTTTTTCATTGCACAAAAGGTTCTTCACAGTGAAAAAGGTTGTTATGATTACAGAAAAGTTTTTTCACATTAAAAAAAAAAAGAGGCTATTTTAAAGACTGTTCACTGAAATGTTCAAGGAACAAAATATTATTTTTCCACTGATTCGCTTTCGAAATCTTTTCAAAACCAGATTTTTAAAACCGTAAAGTTTCTCTACTACAGACTGTTGTATTGTAATGCCATGTATATTAAAAACACAGAAAAGGAATCAATGCCAAACCTCAACACATTTGGTATTAAGTATATTAGGCTTAAATTTCTTTTATCATCAGAGGATAGTCATATATTCTCGCAACCCCAATGGCTTAACATATTTTATATAGCTTTTTTTATCTGTGTTACGTGTACAGCATAGCTGTCATTAATAGAAACTAAGGGAAGATGTCCAAAGGCACTAGACAACTAGTTGGGGCCATTCATGGATTGAATTGAGAATGAATGGTAAATTCCAGTTCACTTTCTTGAATGGATTGGAATTGGAACTGCATGTAGCTGACAGGAATTGGAATTACAGTAAGTAGAATTTAATTCAGGATGAATTCAACTGAATTCTGTTTATTGCTGAGCATTTATTTATTATTGCATGAAGACATACATTTGAACTTTATTCATGTTGATTTACAAATATCAAGCAATGTATGAAATAGAGTTGATCAAATGCAAGTAAATAAAAACAGTACATTATGAATTAATAATTGATTGACAGTGGTAATACATTTCTGATTATATTCAATATATGATTACCAAATGTTTCGGTCTGGTTTTAAACATTATGTAATTCAATTACATGGTGAATTTCAATTCCATAACTTTAACATAAACAAATCAAATACACGTAATGTTATTCAAATGCATCAGTGTAGAAACACATAAACACTGAGCAGTGTGGACACTTTTGATCTTACCTCTTTCATTCACACATGACTGATGCATTTGAATCAAATTAAGTTTATTTGATTTATTATCAATAATCATTTAAGTTATGTAATGTAAATACATGGAAATTCACTGTGTAATTGAATTAATTGTAAAGTTTAAATCAAAACATTTGGTAATCATATATTGAACGTATTCAGAAATTTATCACCTGTCATTCGATTATTAATTTACTAATGTACTGTTCTCATTTTTATTTACTTCCATTTAATCAACACTATTTCATACATTGCATGATATTTGTACATCATCACAAATCAAGTTCAAATGCATGTCTATAAATGCAATGACAAATAAATGCTCAGCAATAGCGAACAGCAACAGCAACAGCAAATTCTTCCTGAATTGAATTCCACTTCCTATAATTTCAATTCGATTCCAAATTCCTGTAATTCCAATTCAATTCCAAATTCCTTTAATAGTTGTTTAATTCTAATTCCAATTCCATTTCCTTCTTTGAATTGGAATTGTTGAGTTCATTCCTGAATTGACCCCAAACCTGCTCTGCACTACAGCAACATTTCTTTGTCATTATGTACATCATGACTATGACGACGATGTCAGATGAATGTTGAGGCAAACAAACCACTAAATAAACATTACACAAGTCACCCACTGATGTTTCCATCTTTTTTTCTCACTAACTTCTAATTACTACGTAGGTGCTTTGTTTCAAAATTTTCACTTCATTTGAGAAAATGTGAAGATTTTTGACAAACACATTAAATATCTCATAATAAATGCTTAATTTGAGAAAATTACCAGGTAAAACCAGCTACGTTTCAGTCGCAGTTCAAACAGAGCGCGTGTGGCAGATAGAGGCGTTCACTGGACTGTACCATAAACAGGAGATCCTGTACATAATGCAAAACCACACTGAACACTGTATCCGGTGGAAAACCCGCCCATTCATGCACACGAAATTAATTACGTCTTTTTTTAAAGTAGTTAAACACAAGCACCCAGAGATATTCGTGATTTCCAGGAGGATATTTTTCTCACAACACACTGTGCGCCGCTTTTAAAGGGACAGATGGTCTAAACCTGCTGCTGTTTCTCGAAGAACAACATAGCAACGCTGTCCTCCGCTTCCGCATTGACTGCACAGGTCTCTGTCAATGCGGGAGAATGAACAACTCTAAATGTGCCATTGCCTACAAACGACGGGGACCAACGCGGATCATACGATGTATATACGTGGTGGGATTTATGGTGAGTGTCCTGTTTTGTATTTGGAGAGTGTCTTTTGTAAGGCATTGATCGCAATGACACATCAATTTAAGCTGCTGTCAGTAAGTTCACATACATCTGATGCTTCTGTTGTGCACACGTGATTCATATTTTTGTGATTTGTAACACTTAAATCAGAATCACTTGCTAAAACTGTTTTAGGACAGGAGCTCACTGATAATATTTTATCTATCACATGACATCTTAGGCAAGATGTTCTTTGTTTAGTGATCTTTATGTTCATACTATTATCACATTAGCTTTTTTAGCTTCCCATATTTAAATCAGGATGTATGCCCTGGCATTTCATATTTTTGCATCAGTAGAAGTCTTTTGTCCTGTCTGTGGATTTTGGCAACACCCATAAGAAAGAACACTTTGTCTTTCCTCTTCTTTCCCTTTCAGACACTCCCTGGGTTTAGTTCACTGGTAGTTTTTAGAAGATTAAAAGTTTTAGTTTAATAAAAAGTGGATTGAGGTAACGTTATGTTGTGACTTTAATCAAGTCCCTGCCCTGGTTTCACTGCATGTAAAAATCCAGGCAAACAAAGTCATGGTTAATGGCTTTGTTTTAGTGGCCCTCAAACTATTTTTGACAGTTAACATTACTGTAATGACAGCTGACACGTTCATTAATTTTTTTGTACATTTTGCTGCACTATTTTATGTTATTCGTTTCAAATAAAAGTGCATCCAGCAATATATTTTACATGATTAAACTGTTTTATTTTTGGAAAACGTAACATCTTAATTGTAACTGTGAGTTTTAATGTATTTGTTATTTATTTAAATCAAGTAGCAAATTGCATTTTATAATAATGTTTACATTTGTATTTAAATTGAAGCCTTAAAAAATGCTTGGGTATATATGTCTGTTCTGCAGTATGTAATCAGTAAATCTAATTTTATATTCTTACCCTCTCATAGTTAATCTATAATAGGACTCTAATCACTAATAGAGTATGTTATAAAGAGAAAAGCTTGAAATCTGTTTATTTATTAATTTCTGCTTTGCTTAGGTGTAAATTTATTGTGTGTGTTTTTAGGACCTCTTTGGGGTCAGTATGATTATCCCTTTGCTGAGTCACCATGTGAAATCACTAGGAGCAAGTCCTACTGTAGCTGGGATTGTAGGTGAGTCTCTGTTTTTGTTCAATTACATGTTGGCAGCACCGAGATCCAGTATTAATAGCATATTTAATTATTAGCAACATCATTTAGAACATTGTTGGCTCTTTATTAAAACAATTAGTGTTTATGGATCTAAATTATAAAAACTACAATTTATTAATGGGTGAAGAACCCAAAGACTCTTATGAATATTTGACATGTTTTACTAGACCGCACTGTTTTTAATGCAAATAGGTAACATTTTGTAAAATGTAAAAGGTATGACCTCGTGCTTAAATAAATAGGCCTTGTTTGGTTCATAATCAGAGATATGAATTCTAGTCAGGTTAACTACATCACAGCTGTGTGTTTATCAATATTTTAGAGTATTTTACAATGGTTTTAAATGCACATAATCAGTGTTTAGAATCAGTTTGACACATCACTATTGATGTTTTTTTTTCGTTAATTCAATGCAAGATAATTTTGATAGAACAACTGGGTTTTTTTTCTCTTCTAAATTTAAACGTCCAATTTAGTTTAATTCTGCACATCCTATTTTCAAAAGGACCAATGTCAATTTATTTTTCCTACTTTTTCAGTCAACAGATGACTTCATTGCTGGTGGATTGTAATTTATAGACAAGAATGTCTTTGAAATCACCAGAACATTGCCTGCACCTCGTCTCTGATTAAAAGGGCAGCTTACATATGGCCCATAATGTCAATGGAAATCACCAGTTCAGTTGATATTTTTACTGATTTCATAAGACAGGCATCTTAGATTGTGATCAGTTTGATTGTAAAACTAAAAGTAGTTATTGATTAATTTAGTGATATTAGCGATGATAAATTCTGTTTTCCATTGTTGCAGGATCTACATATGGAGTTTTACAACTCTTCTCTAGCACTGTGGTGGTAAGTAGTGAGGGAGCAGCATTTGTCACTGTAATATGATTATCAATCTTCTGCTCTCAATTTAATAATCTGTGTTTATCTCATCCGATTGGTCTCCATGGAGAATAAAGCACGTATCACAGTAATTGTTTATTAGAATGAGTGAGGTTTTAACAGCAGATTGCTCTCACGTCTAGAGTGTGTTACTGTAAAGTTATAGGCATCATGTTAACATTGATGAACACACTGACACACACATATTTAAACTGGTTAAAGACTGAAGGGTCACGGGGCTAGTTAAGAAGTAAAGGAGATGTTTGTCTTCTCTTGGATGTTAAGCTTGGAGACAGCAGACAGGAACACTGATCCTCTATGACACGCCTGTAGGCCAGAAACACAGAGAACATACTAAATCTAATTTAGGTTTTTATTGCATTACACCAGTGTGCAGTGTCTGCATATCTGTGTGTGTGTGTGTCATGCTTCAGTCTAATGAGTGCTGGTTTGGAGATGCCTGCAGTGCTTGCCTCGGGGCCTGTGCTGTTTCATTTGTCTGGTCCGATCTGTCTGCCTGTAGGCTATATACTGTAGCTTTCTTTTTAAGACATTCTTTCCTTTAATAAATGACTAAGATTCTTATTTAAAGCCTTTGCAATTAATGTTAAACAGAAAATGTCCTAACACCTGACTGAAATTGGTTTTCTGTTGTATCTGTTGCTTGTGAAAGCGCTATATTTGTGTACAACAAAAAAAAAATGACCATGAGCTGATACATGTCAGTCATTTTAAAAACTTTTGGTTTGCTGACATTGAAAGGCAGGGTTGTGGAGGTTTTTAGCAAAACAGCTAGCATTGCTGCTTATAGCATCTTTATAGGGTTATATGTCGTGCAAAAAACTCACAAGACTGTGTATTTGCTGCTATCATCCCTGTGATAAAGGAGTACACTTTAGCATACTTTGGATGTTAAATATTCAAATGGATACTAAATGCAATTATTGAAAATTCAGAGTGCATTTTGACAGAATTAAATGCATTACTTCTATTGAATGTGAGATATTCCTTTTCTATTAAAACTTTTTTTATTAAACGTACTTGTAATTACACATTTGGCACAAAGAAGTTGCAAATGTATGTTAAAAAGATATTCATTTGAAATGTAACCTCATATAACATGCTACGGTAAAATTAAATCAAGTACTTTATCAATAAAAAATGTACCTCTTTAAAACGCCATATTTTTTAGTAAAACAGATACTATTATTATGTTTGGAATAATCAAGGTTGGTGTATATTTAATTGTCTTATGTGTTGTATTCTCTGATTGGCAGGGAAGTTGGAGTGATGTGGTAGGGAGACGTTATTCACTACTGACATGCCTTTTGCTCAGTGCCTTTGGATATGGTCTGCTGGGTCTGTCCACGAGTATTGCGCTCTTTGTGCTGGCCAGGATACCAGTGGGTAAGTAGGGGTGTACTTGGGTTCATCTTGCAAATAAGTGAGTGCAGCATTAATTAAATGATTACCTTTCATCTTTAAAGGGCTCTTTAAACACTCCCTGTCTATCTGCCGAGCGCTTCTGTCAGATCTTGTGTCAGAGAAAGACCGGCCTCTAGTGATGGGCCACTTTAATGCAGCCTCAAGCGTGGGATTCATCCTGGGACCAGTGGTGGGTGGATATCTCACTGAACATGAGGGCGGTTTTTACTTATCCTCATTCGTCTGTGCAGCCATTTTCATTCTAAATGCAGGTGAGCAAGATTGACTGTAGTTACGTACATAAAGAAGAAACTTATTCCTTACAAGTACAGACAAGTATAGATGAAACCTATAGATTGCAGTTGTAATGTATTAAAGGTATAGTTTATTGTTAGTCATTCCACAATCACTTGCTTTTCTTTCACTGGACACAAAAGAAAAAAAGATGGACTGTTTGCCATGTACTTGTAATGAATGTGTGCTAAAGTTTTCAAACTTCATAAAGGACACTGTTACATACAGTATGTACAGCATTTTAACCATTTGCCTATATAAGCCTATATAAATATATATCTCAATGTTGTCTTCTCAGGTTTGGTCTGGATGTTACCTTGGAGTGAGACGCTAAATCACCGTATTGATGCAAACGCTAACAGTAAAACCAAACCCAGCAAATCCTACGATGAGATAAAGAAGTCAGTCCAGCAGAACTGCTTAGACAAAAACCACGTTCGCCATGCATCAGCAGTCCGCAGTCAAACGAATGGAGGCTGGGGCTGGAGAGACATGTCCGTCGTCTGGAGACAGCTGACCTCAGTTTGGATACGGATCCGCTTGGTGGCTTCCTCTGATATGTGGGACGTGTTCCTGGTGCGTCTTCTAATGGCCGTATCCATAATGCTGTACTACAGTAACTTCTCCTTAGCCATGGAGGAGCGTTTTCAGCTCAAACCAAAGGTGACGGGCTATTTGATAAGCTACAGCAGTATGTTGGGGGCTCTTGCTGGCTGTTTGGTGGGACCCGTCACAAACCTCTATGGCAACAACATGTCTGCTTTATTGTTGCACTCTACCGCACTCACTTGCACTTTGATCTTCCTGTATGCCACGGCACCCAACGTCTGGCAGGTCCTGCTCACTTCCACGTTCTTTGCCATCTCTACCACTATCGGACGCACTTGCATCACTGACTTAGAACTGCAGCGTGGCGGAGCCCAAGCTAGCGGGACGTTAATTGGAGCGGGACAGTCGGTCACAGCTGTGGGACGGGTCCTAGCTCCACTGCTGTCTGGTCTGGCTCAAGAAGTCAGCCCCTGTGGACCTCCTAGTTTGGGTGTTGTGCTGGGACTGCTAGCTGTCGGTTTGCTGTTCGTGAGGACTCCTAAGTGGGACAGCAAGGCAAAGGTTAAAGACAAGAGCCCCAAAAAATGAGGTAAAATCAATCAAAGTGACCGAAAGATGAAAGAATATGGTGGCAGCTGTCTTTTTTTTTCCTCTCAGGTGATATGATGAATTTTTGGGAGAATGTGGGATGTTTGGATCTAAATGTGAGACTCCCATCGGTAATATGAAAGAGAGCAACCGCCTGTGCATATGCAGACTTGATGAAGTCAAGTCTAGTGAGATGAATGTTTATAGCGAACATTTTGCTGTTTAGTGCTTCAACTCCAGCACCAGAAGTGGGACATTAATTGTTGAAAGACTTTTATCTGTTATATGAATGTGTAAAAATGTTATGTTGACTCAAGTTACATAAACAAGGAAGGTAAGGCTGATAAACTTCCACGAAAACTGAATGTGCACCATTTTGGGCAGGAGAAACATAACCATATGATTGAGTTTTACTTCACTGTGGCATTGATATTCGTTTAACCACTATTTATCATTGGTGCACCACATAATACTGACTTCCATCTGTGTTTTAAAATTAAAAGTCAAACAGTTGCCTAAAAGGCTAGCAATAATGTTTTTGATAAAACTGTATCAAATAAAGTTAAGTATAGGACACATACAGTACTGTTCGAAATTAAGTGTGGAGTCATAAATAAAGATTTTTATTATTTTTATTTTGAAAAAATATATATATATGTATATATATTTTAACAAGGATGCATTATTTTGATCAGAAGTGACACTAAAGACATTTCCCCCCAGTTTCACAGACAAAGGTTAAGCCTAGTCCTAGACTGAATGTTAATCTAAGCTGTTTCAACTGAAATAAATTTTAAACATGTCAGTAACTTTGTTTTGTCTTAAAAACACACACTGGTAATGTTGAATCAGCAAATAAAAATTAGGCTATATGATGTAACACTGAAGATTGGAGTAATTATGCTTTACATTCATCTGCGTCAGGAATAAATCATATTTTAAAACCAAACCAAACCACTCTAATCTGGGTTTGTTGGTACCATGAAGCTAGTCGTCAACTTTCTCCGTAAATTCAGGCTTGATCCTAATGTAGCACATTAATTTAGTTAATATAGCACATGCACAAGCCAGGCTTATTGACTTATTTTAATACAAATTAACTTGCAATAAGTCAGACTAACTGAAATAAGCCTGGTTTATACTCTAATCTTGGTTTATGGAACAGGCCCCTGATCCGAAGCAGGTTAGCAGTGTAGCGTAAGTTTCTTTGGCGATGAACACTGCTAAAAGCCAAACCAATTTCATAGTCCCTCAAACCCATGATTGGTGCAAATTAAACTTAAACTTGCCTGGCTAGCCAGCTAATCCAGCCTCATGGTACAGGCCCTTGGTGTGTGTATAAGATAACTATAAAAAACAACAACAACATTCGAAAATCTTACTGACGCCAAACATTTGTTGTGTATGTTCGGGAAATGTTATCTTTTATGTAGTTTTGATTGTATTTTTATTATTATCTGTATTTACAATTATCATTTTAAATGTAGGCTGTTTTGTTACTGTCAGGAACACAATTCATGCCTAAATATTACACAAATATTTGTGTAAGAACACAATACTTCATTTTAATAAAAGAAGCCAGAGCCCACACTAAATCCTGCTGTTATTTTATTTTAGTTTCTTTTATAGTTCATTTTAAAATTATGTGCTACATGTCATAACATGATCTCACACTGTTGGTGCTGATAATATATTATAAAAATATGTATGCCCATGTACTGTATATTTCACTGCAAGATTAATACACACAAAAGTAAGGTTATGTCCTATATAGAAATGTAACTCAAGAATCAATTAATTGCTCATGATGTGGGAAGAAAGAAGCAAATCTTTTTATTTTATTTTATTTGTCTGTAGAATAATTTAATTTTACTTAAATTCAGTTAAATTTGATAAATACTGTATATCCCAAAGCTTAATTTACTGAATTACAAAAGAAAGAAAATAACTTGTAATGACATATAAATGCACCCAATTAAAGGAGCCTTATGTAAGAAATGGCCAAAACTGGTACTGCAATCACTTTCAAAATACTGCTGAGCGGTGTCTCC
>JAUCNO010001091.1:1663745-1698732 GCA_032353835.1 Enteromius viviparus | reverse complement strand
AAAACTAATAAGCATTTTAGTCAAAAGACTAAGACTACGACTAAATCTAAGATGGTTGTCAAAAACAACACTGCTTATAACTAAACTTAAATCAATGCTATAAAGGACATTTGCTATTTTTTGTTCCATAAAAAAAGTGGAATGTGTACAAAAATTGTTGACAAGTAGAGTATACTTGCGTACAATGTGGGTTTATTAAAAATATAAACATATTAACTTATTGGTTAGCTATGCAACATCTTTAGTGGCCATCCTGCAAACAACCGCATCCAAAAGACTGCCACACTTTTCCTCCTGTGGTGCGACTTTGTAGAGCTGTAATGAGACACAGATGTACTTTTCAAACGAATGCGATAAACAGCAAACCCTAAATTGTTCTACATCAATACTGTGTAAAAAAAGACATACCTTTTTAATCTTTGCGACATCAGTCAAATCAGACACTCGATCAACGGCGATCTGTTGTCCGTCCACCTTTGAGATGATGTCATCGATGTTGAGGGTCTCATCTTTGTTGTGTACTAACACGATGTGAACCGCACTGTCACTGTCCGAGATCCCAAACCTTTTGAATGCTTCAGATATCTGCCAAACATTTAACTTTGTTAAAACTGCACACTGTAAACAAATGAAGCAACATTACTAACACTCACATTGTTTGTGGGTGAAAGATTAAAAATGATTTCTGAGTAAAGGCTCCGGGTTTTCATTTTCCCATTTTTATGTAGGTGAACTGCTTTATTTGTCGCCACCAGGATCTGGAATGCATCCACAACCTATATAGAGAAAATTAAATAGTAAATATAGGCAAATTTATGAAAATTCAGCTTTACCAAAACAGGAATAAACCATATAATATATAAAGATATTTTAATTATTGTTTTTGTTTTTTATGTTATTGTTTATCATACAAATGCAGCCTCGATGAGCATAAGAGACTTCTTTCATAAAACATTTAAAAACTTTATCATTGATTACTTTTGAAAGGTAGTGTGTGTATATATTTGCATATTCAAAAATATATAACGTTATATACAAGGTATAGGTTTTATGAAATATATTACACGGTATTTCCATGCCACCATCCAAAGCAGGGTATTACAATGGTAGTTTTTTACTAGAAATGTTGAATTTCTGTATATACATATATAGCTATTAATGAGTTTGTACATAACGTTACTTTGATAAGCTCTTACCATTGATGGATTGATCAATGCGCCTTTTATTTCTCCATTCACTGCCATTTTTCTCAACTCCGTCGCATTTTTTACATCTTTGAAGAGAAGTTGAGTCACCGTGTATTCAGGAAACAGTTCTAAGTCCTGCGTAACATGCATTATTAATACTCGAATGTCTTCAGAGCAGCATTAACATTAGGCAGCATGCGGTATCCCGTGTGGCCACACACGGAACAATAATAATGTGACACCGTCAAATGCTGATAGATATGTTCCGACCTGGCAAATCTGCTGTCGATGCAATTATGTAGGCGATATTGTATTTATTACAAAGCCCCACATTAATTAATATACCGTTTATAAAGAATATGACAACTATATAAACAAATCACTACCTCAGGAGGGATTATTATGCGGAAGTTGTCTGAAATGGGCGGGGCCTATCGGCTAAGATCGACGTATATAATAATATTTTATTTATTATTCATCTTTATTGCATATTTTTTATTAATTGTAATGCTTGTCAGGGGCATCTCACAGATGACAAATTTAGTTAATAAATTTAGATACTTCTGAAGTACAGCTGTTACATTATTATTATTATTTTTTTTTTTTTACTCATCCTTACTAATCCTTACACATAATTTATTTAAACAGTTATTCTTAATAGAGAATAAAACGCCTCATGAAAATGATTTTAAAATATAATATTCAATAAGGAACATATCTTTGCTCTGTGTACATATTTAAATATTACTACAACATGGAACGGATTGTGCACGCTTCCGGTTTCGACACGGACTGTAGCATGAGACGCACCAGTAAACTGTCAAAAACCAAAACTAAACAATGCGATTTTCGCATGTGCACATTTGTAACACTCTGGAGGAAGATCGGTGACAAGGAATGAACACTTCGCATACTCCCTTAATCATCCTCATATACCATTAATTTCCATAAGCGTGTTATCAAAGATCGAGTGTTTTTTTGTGTGTGTTTTGTTTGAGTAAGGATGGAGAGATTTGAGGTTTATATCTTCACAGCTCTGTGCAGCGTTAACTTTCTCATATCATGCCTTCTGTTCTCTAAAATCACACGGGAGCAGAGAGATCCGTACATGGATGAGATATTCCATATCCCACAAGCCCAGAAGTACTGTGAGGGGAAGTTTAATGAGGTATGTGTGCTTGCATTTCTCGGTGTGTTTATGTTATTGGTCATTTATGCTCATGTGTCTACTTCCACAGTGGGATCCGATGATCACCACTCTTCCCGGGCTGTATCTGGCATCAGTGGGTCTTATCAAGCCGCTGGTGTGGCTGGCGGATCTGAAGGGGAGTGTGGTCTGCTCCACTGCCATGCTGAGATTCATCAATCTGCTCTTTAATAGTGGCAATCTCTACATAATCTATCTGATCATCTGCAAACTGCACATGAAAGATAAGGTGTCAGATTTAGTTTGTTTATTTATTTATTTATTTAAATGTAATGGTGTTGGTTATTTTATTTAAGGTCTCATAACTTAATTGACTTTTTAAAAATTCTCTCTCTAGTCCCGATCTGCCGCTCGTCGAATGTTGTCTGCCTTGGCTCTGTCCACGTTCCCGGTGCTGTACTTCTTCACCTTCCTGTACTACACCGACGCTGGCTCCACATTCTTCACCCTCTTCATGTACCTCATGGCACTGTATGGAAGCCACAAAGCCGCGGCGCTTCTCGGGGTCTGCGCCATCCTCTTCCGACAGACCAACATCATCTGGGTGGCGTTCTGTGCTGGCACCGTGGTGGCTCAAAAACTGGACGAGACCTGGCGGATTGAACATTTAAAGAAGCGAGATGAAAAGTCACCTTCTCAGGTTCCTCTAACCATCAACGGGGCAATGCGAGTGATTCGTTTCCTGTTGGAATTCCTCAAAACGCCCAACAATATAAAAGCCGTGGTCTTGTCGACATGGCCATATATTGCCGTAGCGGTTCTTTTTGCCGTTTTCATTGCGTTGAATGATGGCATCGTAGTTGGAGATCGTAGCAGTCACGAAGCATGTCTGAACCTTTCTCAAATTTTCTATTTCCTGTCGTTTACTCTTGTATTTTCTCTTCCTACCTCACTGAGTTACCAAAGAGTAGTCAGGTTTTTACAGTCTTTAAAAAAACAGCCTTTCGTTTATGCCGTACTGATGACATTCTCCCTGTTTTTAGTCTGGAAATTCACATTCGTTCATAAATACCTTCTTGCAGATAACAGACACTTTCCATTTTATGTGTGGAATCGAATTTTCCAGCGACACGAGCTCGTGCGTTTCCTTTTAGTCCCTGGATATGTGTTTGCGGCATGGAACGTTCTAGATACTTTGAGGTCCAGATCGTTGTTTTGGTTACTAGTTTTCACCACGTGTTTGGTGGCGGCCACTGTTCCGCAGAAACTCCTGGAGTTCCGTTATTTTATCCTTCCGTATCTGTTATACCGCGTCCACATCCCTGTCCCGTCTCTACCCAGACTGCTGCTCGAGTTCGGCCTCTACACCGCAGTTAACGCAGCTACAGTTTACATATTCATCAATAAAACATTTCAGTGGCCCGGAAGTATGGCTGCACAAAGATTCATGTGGTGACCAAAAAAAAATGTATTACACTTTCTGTCAACAAAGGAGAAAGAATACATTTAAATGCCACAACATTTCAGTACTGTTGAGCCATATTCCAGCTTTGATTTGCTATAATTTTTATGTTCAGTTGTTGTTTTTATCCACTGGGGATAAGTTATTTGCAAATGTATGAGCAAGGATTTAGTTTTAGTTTAATTTGTATTCTAAATAATACATATATGTATATGCAGTTACTGTTAAATGAAACCATTCCTCTGAGCAGCCCAATCAGAGGTGATTTTTGTTGTAATTTTTCCTATTATTAAGCACAAGCTTCGGTCATTCACCTTATCTTTGTGTGTTAAATGTTGATTCAGATAGTCATTACGGTGGCTGTTGTTCATTGTGTTTATTGTTGAGTATATATTTCCTTTTGTTATGTCTTTTTTGTTTGGGTTTTTTTCTCATTGTAAATGATTTGTGTCTGTGTTTTTTCGAATTTGTATTTGTCTCTCCTCTACTCTTTGGGATATTAAATACATTTTGATACATAAATGTGACTGAACATTTATTGTCTCCATAAATTTTAGCCTAAAGTTTATTAAAGCCTCTAAATGACGCAATGATGCATTACAACTGCTATGAGCATTTTTTTTTGAAGGTAGTGAAACGTTACCCAACTGTTTAATGATATCCAATAACCCATCAGGTGAAAATTGTAAATCTTACTGTTTAAAAAGTGTATAGCTTCAACAAAAGCACCTGGCAACCACCCAAAACAACTTACCAATTGTATAGCTTTGGATTTAGGATGAGTGACAACTTCAGATCAGCTGTAAAGTCTTTACTATAGTGTTATATTTCATTCTTTCTCTCTCTAGTCCCGATCTGACACTCACTGCATGTTCTATGCCCTACAAAATCCACCCAAAGAACAGTGGTCATATATTCTAATTTTAAAGCCACACATCTGAACTGATACAAATGTAGTCTGTGAATAAAGATAGGTATTATTCCAACACACACTAACTACCGTTATATACATTTAAGTTACATCAGTAGATTTAGGTTATTTGTTCATCTATGAATGTGTCAATCTTGTGTGCCCTTGCCCATATATGCCCATATTTGGTTGTTCCTGTCCCCAATTAGTTCATTGTGATAATTTGTTCCCAACCATGTTCTGCCAGGTGTTTTCAGTTCTCCCACGATTTCCTTGTGTATAAGAGTTCCCCTTGTCAGTCCTTTTATGTGTCTTTATGTCTGCGCTGTATCCTGTGTTGTATGATTTAAGGACTCTTGTTTGCACACTCCGTGCCCATACCCTCAACCCATTCCAGCCTCATTGTGCACATCTGGCTGGCATTCCTCGCTGGGTTGTTTGTTTGTGGTCATCTGTTTATTATTATACCAGCTTATTGTCTGGTTGTGTAACAAGATTCTGATGACTCATGCTATTCTTTTGTGCACCACTTTCAGAAAAAGCTGGATGCTTTATTGTGGGACATTTGTGCTGAACTGACCGCTTCTATTTCTGAGTACGCTCAGTCTATTCAAACCGTGGTTTGTAATTCAATAACTTCACTTTGACTAATGCCATCTTAATTAATGAAATAATACAAAAATCCAATTCTTTTTACCAATTAGATTCTGCAACAGTATTTCTGCACTCTTTTATTTCTGCTCTTATTTCCCATACATTATATATGTTTCTAATTTCTGCCAATGTTTCAGTTTTGCTCAAGACAGCAGCTTATATTTCTATCCTTAAAAAAATGTCCCAATCTTCAACCTACCATTTTTCTCTCAGCGATCAATTTGATTTCAGTCTATATATATATATGTATATATGCATACACACGATGATAAGCATTATTATATATTATTATATACATTTAATTTACATCAGTAGATATTAAGTTCATCTATGAGTGTTTAAATCTTGTCTGCCCTTGCCCCATGTGAATGCCCATATTTGGTTGTTCCTGTCCTCAATTAGTTCATTGTGTTAATTATCTGAGTCCCCCTTATCTGTCTTTTTGTATCCTGTGTTCCCAACCTGATCTCAAGTCAATTCGTACATATGTTACAAGGTGGCTAATTTCGTACGGATTTCGTACGAATTTTATTCTAAATTGCATGTATTTTATGAGATGCCAATTCTTATGAATTTGCACGAATGACCTAAACATAACCCCGCCCCCAAACCTACCCATCACATGGTTTTAGTTAAATCGTACGAAATTATACGAGTGAGGTTGTACGAATTAGTACGAATTGGCACAAATTTGGCACCTCGTACGAATATGTACTAATTTCTCGTGAGACTGTGCTGGTGTTCCTGAGTTGTATGATTAAAGGACTTTTGTTTGCAAACTCCATGCCTCCTGTGTTCTCCTTACGGCACGCGGTGTGACAGAAGGACTGACCAGTGTCTGGGAAGCATCCGGGCCCGAGCCGGAGCCAGCCCACCATCCACTAACCCGCCAACAGACCCGCTAGAGGAGCGCCCTCCAATGCCTGCGCCGTAGGAGCGCCCACCACAGCCTACTTCTACTGAGAGGCGTCCAGTGTCAGCCCCTTGTAAGCGCCTCCCGAGTCCTGTTCCCGATTCATGGCCAGGAGAGCTGTCCCTGATCCTTGCGGATTCCGTTCCGCAATCACGGCCAGGAGAGCCGTTCCGAATGAAGTGACTCTGGTGCCAGTTCCTCGTTGGCAACCTCCAGTGCCGACTCCTAGGAAATGCCCATCCAACCACCCCCTCTTGCCTCACTGTGCACATCTGGCTGGCATTCCTCATGTTGTTTGTTTGTGATCATCTGTTTATTATTATACTAGCTTAATGCCTGGTTGTGTAACTGTAATTACCCTGTGTACCCGAGTCCCCTTTGTCGGTCTTTATGTCTTCATGTAGGCGTTGTATCCTGTGTTCCTGAGTTGTGTGATTAAAGGACTCTCGTATGCACACTCCATGACTCCTGTGTTCTATTTTGTTTTGTTTTTTAATTAATTTATTAAACATTTGGATTCTCTTCGTCATTTTTCATAAACATGACTAAATGTTTACACGATTTTGAAGCCACGAGCCATGCTCAAGCAGAGTAAGACATTATCTGTTACTTTCATATAGAAAAGCTAGCACTGCTGCTTTAACTGTGTTTAAATCACACATGGTAGGGTTTATTTAAAATATATTAAAGTATTTATTGCTTTATACTAGAGTTAATTATTCTAACAGGTGTGTAGTCACTGCATTGATGTGTACTTCCAATGATATTATCATGATGGAATGCTATTTGTCACGTTAGAGGAGGAGCTGTTCTGTTCTATAAAAGGTGTATTGGCTTCATCTGTAGCCTGAGATCCTGCAAACAAAGACTGAAGTAAGTAAAACACTGTTATTTTTCCTTACCACTATGTAATTAACGGATTTTTATTTTACTGCTTATTTAGTTTATATTATATATTAAATGTGTTTAATCATTTGAGAGTATCTGAAGAGAGTTTTTAAACCTAATAGCCTATGTATTTCTAAAATGTCTAGACTTTTCTTAGACTAAAATGTCAACGACTGACAACCATTCACAGAAAGAGGAGACAGCAGAACAATCCAGGATGGAGAAAAAGGAATCTGTAAATTCCAGCCTCGACCAGCTTGTAACTGGGATCGATGAACTCAGTATTGAGGTACTTGTAGAACGATGCATATATTTGAATAGGTTTCCTCAAGTTAATGTAAATGTAATAAATAAAATGCAAAGAATAAAAATGTTGATTAGAAATATATTTATGCTCTTCCATAAACTAAATTAAACAGAGCTTTAAAAAGCTTATAAAAAGCACACTGGAAATATAGTGGGAGTAGTTTTCTCACCTTTTTCAAGTCTACACAGTATAAAATGTAGAAGTTTAAAAGTTGTAACAGTAACATTGTTACTGAGCAACATTGTTAAAAAACTTCTCTAATGATTAAGGTAAAGGGTTAGGTTGTTTGTAAAGGACATGATGAGCAAATTATCATTTTGTTTGTACACAATTTGTACACAATCTTTCTCAAATGAATAAATGTTCTTTATTTTCAGAATATATAATATAAAAATATATAAAAACAAATTGATGGATGAAGGCAAATAAAAAAGATGTGCAAACTGTTTATCTCTCTCTAGGGCTCGTCTGACAGAAAAAATAGGGTCAAATTTTTGATCAATGTTCCAGTGGGGGTTACACCTGAAATGAGTGCAAAAGAAGAATCACATTGTCAGAGATTTCTTGATCTTCTGAAAACACAAGCTTTCAGGAAAGAGGATGAGCTCCTTTATAAGGACATTGCTGTCGTCTTTGGCCTTAACGGAAAATATGAAGATGAAGAAGTTGTAAGAACTGAATTGGAAAAAAATGTTGCAAGTGAAATCACTTTTAGGAAATGGGGCTTTAAATGGCCAGAAAAGAAGAAAATCCCATATCGACTAATAAGAGAAGAAATTAAACGATCTGAACACACCAAGGAATTAGTCAGAAACTTCATGAAGAACAGCCCTGGAGTTCCAATCTACTTTTGCTTTTTTGACGCAGACACAGTTGATTTTAATGAGGTGTTGAGTTCTTACATAGATATAATCATAGCGCACAAGAGTGCCCAAAAGTACCCAACAGTGATGTCCACTGGTTATCTGTTCCCTGAAGACAGTGAGTTCAGAACAAACAGTGAACGTGACCGTCAGGTGCGCATAATAACAGCAAAGCACTTTCCTCTGGGCACTTACTACCCAGAGACCAACTTCTGTGTTCGTCTACCTGATGGACGTGATACTCTTCCTGAGAGTTTTACTAAAACAAAATCTAAACAAATGAACATGGAATCTCCTGTTTTAATAAGACAAATAAAACGACGTCCAGGTTTCTCTGCTGTGTTTGCAGACAAAAACCCAATTATTACGCCTGAATCAAGACAAAAACATTATCACACCAAACCATGGACCTGGGCAATTAGCGCTTATACACACAGAGAGCTCCAGGTGACTGAGACTTATAAATGGAGACAACCTGCAGAAAAATATAAAAATGAAACATGCACGGCAAGTTACTTGCTTTGTAAGTCTTTGTTAATTAAAATATTAAATTCAGATGAAGAGGCTCAGACGTTAAAGAAGGAAATTCCTTTTGAGGGAAATGGTGCAAGTCAAGTTTTTAAAGCAGCTAAAGCTGTTCGAGAGTATCTGGACATAGGACAAGAAGAGCAAGAAGATCTAGAGACGCAAGAAGATTCAGAAGAGGAAGAGGAGCCAGACGAGCAAAATGGACAAGTAATACAACTAAAAGAGCTGATGGAGAATAAGCAACCAGAAAATTTCAGCCTTGACCAGCTTGCAACTAGTTCCCATGAATTCAGAACTAAGGTAATTGTAGAACAATGCATATATTTAAATAGGTTTCCTCCATTAAATGTAATAAGTAAAATGCAAAGGATGATTAGAAGTATATTTGGTAACACTTTAGAATGATGGGCCATTGTTAACAAGTAACTAATATGTTGTTCTACATTAACACTTAACTTAATACTATCAACTATTAAAGTAGTAAGAAAAACTAAGCAGTAAGTAATTGCAAATTTAGGACAATAGTAGTTCCTTATTAGATACTTGCTAATTATTAATAAAAATATCCTCATTAAGAACTACTTGTGAACTATGACCAATGAAGAATTATCTATTAATAACTAAATTATTATTAATTATTAACGCCTTAAAACTAAACAATTGGGTTCTTAGGGGAAAATCATTTATGAATTTTATACCCCTAAAATAATACAGGTTGAAACTGTCACTACTAATTTTATCAAAGAATGGATGTTCTTTGTTTATTTCAAACTTAAACATAAAATAATAATAACAATGGTAATTCACTAAAAAAATTTAATAATTAGGAAGTGATCCTGACAAGCTCATGATTTAATTAGTGCACAATTGTGAACTCTATTTTATGTCACTTTAATATGTATCCAAAATGGTAAAATATTACTAGTACCTCACTAAAATCTATGACTATACAGTATGTGACAGATATAAAATGTCAAACAACTTTTTAATTTATGTTTGAGTAATTGCTGAAGGGTTAACATTTTTCACTTTAAAATAAAGGTCGCTAGTAGTTCCTTGGTAGCACGTTAGCTTTAAGGTGAAAAATGTTAGCCCCTTTTAGAACTGTCACATGCTGTATAGTCATCCATTTTTGTGAGGGACTAGTCATATTTCACCATTTTGGATATATATTGAAGTGACATACAACAGAGTTCACAATTGTGCACTAATTAAATCATGAGCTTGTCAGGATCACTTCCTAATTATTAACCTTTTTAAGTAATTTATTAGTGTTATTATTATTTTATGTTTAATTTGGAAATAAACAGAGGACATCCATTGTTTGGTAAAAGTAGTTTTAACACAGTTTTAACCTATGCCTGAATTATTTGGGGGATATAAAATTCATAAATGAATTTGCCCTAAGAACCCAATTTTTAGTTTTAAGACGTTAGTATTTTAAACAGAAATTAAGTGATAATTCTTTATTAATTGGTCATAGTTCACAAGTAGTTCACAATGAGGATATTTTTATTAAATAATTATCAAGTATCTAATAAGGAACTACTATTGTCCTAAATTTGCAATTACTTACTAATTAGTTTATCTTACTACTTTATTAGTTAATAGAATTAAGTTAAGTGTTAATGTAGAACTACCTATTACTTCCTGCATAGTTACTTGTTAACAATGGCACATCATTCTAATGTGTGTCCATATAGTTATGCTTTTCCATATATACCAACAATTTGATGAATGCAGGCAAATAAAAGATGTGCAAACTGTTTATCTCTCTCTAGGGCTCGTCTGACAGAAAAAATAGGGTCAAATTTTTGATCAATGTTCCAGTGGGGGTTACACCTGAAATGAGTGCAAAAGAAGAATCACATTGTCAGAGATTTCTTGATCTTCTGAAAACACAAGCTTTCAGGAAAGAGGATGAGCTCCTTTATAAGGACATTGCTGTCGTCTTTGGCCTTAACGGAAAATATGAAGATGAAGAAGTTGTAAGAACTGAATTGGAAAAAAATGTTGCAAGTGAAATCACTTTTAGGAAATGGGGCTTTAAATGGCCAGAAAAGAAGAAAATCCCATATCGACTAATAAGAGAAGAAATTAAACGATCTGAACACACCAAGGAATTAGTCAGAAACTTCATGAAGAACAGCCCTGGAGTTCCAATCTACTTTTGCTTTTTTGACGCAGACACAGTTGATTTTAATGAGGTGTTGAGTTCTTACATAGATATAATCATAGCGCACAAGAGTGCCCAAAAGTACCCAACAGTGATGTCCACTGGTTATCTGTTCCCTGAAGACAGTGAGTTCAGAACAAACAGTGAACGTGACCGTCAGGTGCGCATAATAACAGCAAAGCACTTTCCTCTGGGCACTTACTACCCAGAGACCAACTTCTGTGTTCGTCTACCTGATGGACGTGATACTCTTCCTGAGTGTTTTACTAATACAGAATCTAATCGAATGAACATGGAATCTCCTGTTTTAATAAGACAAATAAAAAAACGTCGAGGTTTCTTTGCTGTGTTTGCAGACAAAAACCCAATTATTACACCTGAATCACGACCAATGGATTTTCACACCAAGCGACAGACCTGGGCAATTAGCGCTTATACACACAGAGAGCTTAAGGTTACTGAGGCTTATAAACTAAGACGATATGGACAAGAATATGAAAATGACAGGCGGGTGGCAAACGGTTTGTTACTGAACATGTTACTATCAGATGAAGAGGCTCAGAGAATAAGGGAGGAAAACCCTTTTGAGGGAAATGGTGCAGGTCAAGTTTTTAATGCAGCTAGAGCTGTTCGAGAGTATCTTCAGGATGAAGAGCCAGAAGTGCAAGAAGATCCAGAAGAGCAAAAAGATCCAGAAGAACCAAATGGACAAGAAAGAGAACCAAGACAGCTAGAAGAGCTAATAGAGATAACCGTTAGAGATTGATTGACGAAGTTGGTGATGTTATACAGACTGTTGTACCCGTTTAATTGAAATGATTTCTTTGCATGTTTTAACATGAAAACAATGGGATGTTGTTAATTATGATATTTCTATTAATCACCTTATCTTCTCCAGACCATATGAAATTATTTTGCTAGCAAGAATATATAATAGCAGATACAATAGCAGCAAAAATAGAAAGGATCCTTCATTCTTTTTATATTTGTTTTTATCTTTTAGTGTAGCCTTTTGTTTTACGATGTGGTATGCTTGTTTTGTTATTCCTTTGCATTTATTTTCTGTATTGCTTCGGTTTATTTGCTGCCTTTTAGCACTTAGTCATTAATAATGTAAAGTAATTTGTGATGTTTTTGACATCAATATCATGTAATTCAACAATTCAACAATTATAATAAACTATAAAATACAACTGAAACTCTTTGCCCTGTGAAAACAAACCCACCATATTATAACAAATATAAGCAGAAAGAAATAGTAGACAGGAAAACATGATGACACCCAAACACAAACGTGTTTTATGACAAATGAGGACATAAATGTGTATAACAAATGAGGTGGAAAAAAGGGCACCTGGAAGTTCCAGCATTGACCAGTTTGAAACAGAGTAAATTCAGTAGACACCTATACTTTTATCTAGTGAATTAGAAGGAAAAGTTCATTTAAAATTTTTTATTCTGCTCTGATTTACTCCTCCTTATTTAATCTCAAACGTATATTACTTACAATGAGCTTTTACTAGTTAGCATTAATGTAATATAATATTAATATTTTTTTAGATGTTTTATAACTTATCATTTTATCGTTTTATTGCTACTTTTGTTTTCTGTATTTTAGTAGTTCAATTTAATAGCAAGAAATAAACAACTAACACAAATACCATTTTGTTTTTGTACCACCTACAGTACAGTACCAAGCTGGCTATTCTGCATTGTCATGTCAAATATAACAATATGTTAACTCTTTATTTGTTGCTTTCAAAATATTAGATTCTCCAAATATACAACAACTTCTGAATAGTCATGAAAGGAGAATGATGTGGGAAAGTGCACACTTTGGGTTTTAGATAATTTGGTGAGCACTGGAGATTATCTAGTGTATTGTTTCCTTCCTATAATTCACCATAATAAGAAGTTTATACGCTACATGGCCCTCTCAGATTTATTTACATTACTTTCACATTTAGAATATGGTCACGCAGAATAAGCATTAATATTTGCTTCATAAGTACTAGCATGGTAGTAATATGCATGATAATTAACAACTAGGTAATAGAGAGAACTGGACACTAAATTAAAGTGTTACTGTATTATTTTAATTCAATTACTAACTTTTTAGTTGTTTTTTTCTTCTTCTTTAGTTGAAGTAGATTATTTCATCCACCATATAGAGAATCTCTCTTCATCCACCAGATGGTAGCATTTGCTTTATGTTTGTTGTACTTCACAACATTCACGTAAAGAACTATGGGTGGTCGTTTAATTTAAGAATGTTTTTGACACCTTTAATTAGTTTATTTTCAAAAGAAAAAAGCTGATGCAAATCCACCACTATAAAAAATGATACATAATATGTTTGTCATGTGCGAGGAGCTCATGGCTGCAGTGAGTAGTTATTTAAGTTACCATTCCTGGCCGTTCTCTTCTGAACTCTGGATTATAGCCTTTCCATGCAATAAGGTTGTACTCAGTTGTAGGTATATTATGAATGACCTTAGTGTTGTCGTCTGAATCTTTGAATCAGGTGTTTAAACAAGGTAATGCATTATTGTAATGTTTTTACCAATGTCCAGTGACTTTACTTTATCTCTGTCAATGTATGGCCATTGCAGCCTTCTAACTCTCTCTAAGACAAGGACACTTCCACCACAGCATGTGTCTAAAATAATACATGATTACTCTCATCGCAGGGGTGTGGAGATAAAGACTGAAATTGTCTTAGCTATGACGCAGATATTTCTCATGGAATTCACACAGGGTTAAGACATTTTTTGATCCGCAAAACATCTCAATTTCTTAATTCAGAAAATGTGTCTCTGATTATAGTTCATGGACGGATTTTGAAAGAGAGGTTTGATGTTAAGAGATGTGTATAGTTCAAACATGTGCCATTAGAGGACAGCGAAGACAAGAAACAGTATAACAATTCACATTAGGACAAAGCTCTTGAAGAGCATATAAACTACATACATGTTTCCACTCTTTGTTGAACATTTGGTGTATCTGTACGGATCCTGTACGCATAACTACCACTGACTTGCTAAATAAAAATAAGATGTCTAGAAACATGATGAATATTATGAATATTATTATTAACATTCTGATTAAGCACTTTGACTACTTGAGATAACTATTGCTGAAAATTATAAACACAAATAAACATGATAAATGTTAAAAGATATTGCTACAAACAAGTTCAACTGGAATGTGCAATTACTTGTAGAAACAATCCACATTCATAGCACTTCCATTAGTATAATAAGGACTGCTGGCAACATTTTAAAACTTAAAATGGCAAGTTTTTGGAGCAATTTAAGTAATTATGCCCATTAGGTTGTTGTTAGGATTGTTTCTTGTGAGAGGTGCAAGGGGCTGCTGGAAAAGAGCATTCTAACCAAACAAACAAACACCATATATTTGCACTGTGATGTTCCGCAGTGTTCTCATTTGTAACAATAGTTTTTATTTTTTAATACCAAATGTATAAGAAGTGCATATTTCTCGCTCTAGATTTAGTAAAATATGGTTATATTCATACTCACAAACAACTATGTAAAAATTGTTGCACTCAGAGTCCAAATTGAAGTTGAGAGACAAGTTTCGGGAGAAGCGCTAACGCATGATTAGCCACATCTGACTCCCCATTTTCCAAATCAGTCTAATCAGGCCTCGTCCAATCATATTCCCAAACTTTCCCCTTAAATAAGCCCACTATTCATTCCTCTTATCTCGTTACGCATCTCTCCTCCACCCCTTCTCCGCCTTTCGTCCCTTCCTTCTCCAGGGGGGCTAGCGGGGTTCCAGCCAGATGCTGAGCTTAGCCCTCGCTAGGGTTCAAACTACTAGCCCCTGGAAAGCACGCCAAACACGATAGATATCAGCTATGGATATCATAAGGAAGCTCACACTTGTGAAATGTTTTTGTGTGCTTTTCTATTTTTTTTTCCCAGATTTGTCATTCTTTCCTACGGTTGTGAAAATGCAGAAAATCGAACTTAATCCAAAGTTTTAGAGAAAGTTTGTAAACGGGACTGACACAACGTGAGGTTATATCATCGATTTTTGTGTCTTAAGTACTAGTGTATTGAATGAATGAAAAAGTGTTTTAAACAAATTGGTTGAGCGAATGACACAACGACTCATACATAAAGATAGCAACTTGACAGAAGCCAATTGGAGTAGCGGTCGAACCTGTGGAAAGCGGTTAATGCTAAGACAGAAAACTCCCAGAATTACACTTCAATCACGTCTGCCAAAGACCGGAACTAACTGTTGATTTGTGCCTAATAGATGAACGTATGAATTTATCTTTTTTTAAAATTATTCAAATGTCAGAGTGACTCATTATAAACCATACATCACATTAGTTAAAGCATTTTTAGTACTATACCACACTGCAATGCTTTTGTAAAGTCATGGGTCCATAAAGTTCCTAGTTATTCCGATGAATTTAACCCAGTCTTTAGTTTCACATATTATACACTGATGATGATAACTCTTCCCTACATTTTAATAATTACCACCTGTCAGTGTTCAAATTGTGTTTTTCTCCCTTTTGGTGTTTTTTTTAGAAAATAATTACAGCTATTTGGAGGTAAAAGTAATACTTGAACTACTTATCCAGACGCACAACTGTAAAACGCGAAGGGCGTGTGACATTTATGACATTGCGCCTCCCAAAAACTTCCCTTGCAAACCAATTAAATACAACAACACAAAATAGAGGCAGTGGGTGCGTTTGTTTGTTGCTTTGACAGGTTAATTATTCATCCCGTGTTGCAGTGGAAGTTTCACACAAAGACCGCATGCTGGCATGGCACCCTTTTGCAAAATGAAATGGCCGTTGTATTATAATCAGAGGCACAATATTTATATTCACATGATAAAGATATTAAAGCGAAAAAAGTAATTACATCTGTTGTAATGCATAATTGATTCTTTGTTTTTAAAGATTAGAGGTGTGAAAAGGTTGCCATAGGTGACCGTGTTCATGTTACAGGTGTTTCGTCTCTGTATGTGTGTTAGATCTTTCTTCTTTTGGATTAGCTTTAGCCTAGTGAATATATGAGGCTTTAAGACCGATGATTACAGATTAGCTCTTATGTGTGGGTGTAATAATGTCCAAATGATTTGTATCATGATATAATATAGGGTCTTTGAAATGAATTAATAAATGAATGACATATTTATATAGCACTTACACCATGTATTGCCATACACCAAAAGCTCTTTACAATCATGTGGGGGGGTTCTCTTTTCAACCACCACCAGTGTGGAGCACCCACCTGGATGATGCAACGTCAGCCACATGACAACGGCGCCAGTGAGCTCACCACACACCAGCTACAGGTGGAGAGAAGAGATACAGCCAAACAATGGATGGGGATTAATGGGAGGCCATGATAGACAGTGGAAATTTAGCCAGGACACCGGGGTTACACCCCTACTCTTTACGATGAGTATCATGGGATTTTTAATGACCATAGAGAGTCAGGTCCTTGGTTTCCATTTTAAAAGCATGATTTGAGTTATTTTGTGTCATATGCCCGTGTTATAGACTTATGATGATAACTGCACCACAGTCTCATGACCAATTGTACGTATTTACACATGGTAGCTCATTCGTGGGGGGTGGCAATATTGTGTTAAAGTTAAGTCAAGCTTTATTGTCATTGTCATGTGTGGACATATAATGGAATGAAAGGTCTCGCAAATACTCTATACAATTAGTTTACATAATAATGTGCAGAAAAGGTATTTAAGGTTTAAGAAGCAAATAGCGCAAAATGATTTGTGGTACTTTGACACCACAAATCAAATCTTTATTAGGTCTTTGTAACATGTTAATAAGTAAATAAAAAGTGTTTTGAGTTTTTCAACAGTTTACATGGTGAACAAGGATTTCAGAGGAGGGTGATTTGGTTGGTATTGAGGGCTCTCACCGCCTGGGGGGAAAAGATGTGTAGCAGTCTTGCAGAGCGGGCTCTGATGCTCCTGTAGCATCTTCCTGATGGCAGGAGCTGGAAGAGATGATGGGAGGGGTGGATGGGGTCCTTCATGATCTTCATGGTGGCTTTACCTGAGCATCGTGCAAGGAATATGTCCAGAAGCGAGGGGAGAGGAGTACCGATGATCTATGTTCACTGTCCGTTGTAGGGTCTTGCTGTCAGCAGCACTGCAGTTCCCGTACCAGACAGTGATGCAGCCGGTCAGCACAATACAAGTGCAGTCACAGATATTTATCACAAAAAATGAACATAAACAAATAGTGTAAAACATTACAAACAAGTCGTGTTGCATTCCAAGTCTTCTGAAGCCATACGAAGTCTTCATGCGAAGAAGAGAGTCAAACAAGGGTTTAGATCCCACATACTGAACAGATTGAAAGTAACAGTTGCTCCCTGTAGACCCACTTATACGAAGATCTGAGCTAAACCACATCATATAACAAAAATGTGCCTTCTTTCATATGTGAAATAATGTAATAATTTATCAGATGTATTAATAATGTTCTAGATGGTTTGACACTTTTGAAATAAATATTATGTGTGGATAAAATGTCTATCCTGCAGCGCAATGGCAATTTTTCTAAGAAAATCATTTCAAAATGTAATGAATATTTCATTTTCATGCATAGATCATGATCTCTATATGTCAGTAGCGGTGTGTGTGATTGGAGCAGTGTGTGGACAGAGCACAGAAGAGGTAAATTTAGCCCAGGGTGATATTAATAGACTCAGTGTCGGCCATGCCTGGCTGGTGCACACCTGCACAGAGGCAAAATTACACACACACTCGCACTAAACCATGCACAAGTATACACAAACAGGCTTACACACATACACACACTGTCCCGGTGACAGGGGATTTTGTGTCCTTGATCGGGTTTTGGACGGGGGCGCTGGTGTCCTCATGTCCTTTATTTGAAGGTTAGTTGGGTACATCTGAAGTGCAGTGCTTTCCAAATGTAGAAAATTAGCTGCATTACAAAATATTTTACACTAGTGATGTCATCTTTATCTTATCTGTTCCAACTTCGAGAAAATGTAGATTTTTTATCCCCTTAAAATTCTAGATAATTTTGTGTGTCTGCATATATATAGTATATATAATTTTTTATATCTTAACATGAATTTTTTAATGTGTATATTAAAACAGACAGGAATTAAAACTAGATATAAAAGAAGAAAAAATGCATATGTGCTTTATGCTTTCCCTTCGCCTATATATACAATTTAGTAGATATGTTGTCATTTATATGGATGGTCCCAACATTGTCTATTAAGATGATATTTAAATGCTTAGTTTTATGATCAAAGCTCTATATTTTCAATTTAACTATCAATCAGAAAACAAAAGTTGTGTAGTTGATTATGTGCAATGAGATTTATTTTCAGCCTCAGAAATTAATCTTAGAAATTCACATGATAGGCTTTAATATAGGATATAGGACTTAAACGAAGGATTACATCAACTACCTATAATTGTCTAGGTGACACTTTATTTTAAGGACCAGTTCTCACTATTACTACATCATGCATTTTACTAGCATATTGGCTTTTTATTACTAGCATATTGGCTATTTATTAGTACTTATATAGGCAAATATTAATGCCTTAATGGTTCATATATATTAGACCACATAATCGTATTCCATACTTAAACTTATAACCTAAACTTATGCTCTAATTTGTCAGTTCCAATGAAGTTGGTAATCTCAAAGTGCACAATAAATAAAGTTATTGCCTACCAAAATAATCGACACTATACACCTTAATGAGTTCCGGCTCAATGCAGTCTCACAGCAATTCGTACATATTTAACAACGTGGCTAATTCCTACAAATTTGTATGAAAATTTATTGAATTAAACCTGCACTTTAATTGGTAAAAAGTGTGCATATTTTGACCTGTCACATTCATCAGTAACAAACGCTATCCATTACGATTATTGTTATTGTTACGAGTATTGTTATTACCATGTAATTATCATTGTATTACTAGCATTTTGGCTATTTATTAGTACTTATATAGGCAAATATTAATGCCTTAATGGTTCATATATATTAGACCACATAATCATATCCCATACCTAAACTTAATAACTCACTATTGATAAGCAGGATATTAGAGTTTTTTTTCTGTGTGTATTCATAATTAACGCTAACCGTAACCCTAACTCTATTTAATTAATATTACTCGATACTTTAATGTATAACATGTATAAATACACCTTAAAATAAAGTGTTAACCAAAATCTCTACATTTCTGTAGAATGTAAAGCCCATGAAGCATTGTTTCACATGAACTGGTGTTGTTAATAACACAGTGTGATTTGACGGCATCACTGGTGAGGCCTGAAATCTGATTACAAGGGTTTTGTGGGCTTTGATTTATGAGTGGGAGAATTGGGAAATGTCAGGATCGGATTAACTGTAGAGGTGTGAAAATACTGTACTGCGTTGTGTAATTCTGTTCCAATGCCCCAAGGGAACGTCAAATCCAACATCATCTATACCCTTTTGAGGAACAGGAAGATTTTATTGGACAACACAGATTCAGGCCCAGTTTTCTCTAAAACCAACGGAACTTTAATTTATGTTTTGTGTTAAGTGTAACTTTTACAGCTTGACTGATTAAATTACAGTTATGCAAACACATACAGTAAAGACCACTTGATATGCACAGAGAATTAAGACTGGAGTAATTAACAATAGCTGCTTAATTATTCTTGCTTTAGCCTCCTAGTCACACAAAGCTGTTTATAGAAAGTAAGAGGCGGCCACATGCGCTATGAAATATGTATATAATCAGTTTTATGTAGGAGGTGGTGCACAGGGGAAAATGTGAGATCTTTAAAAGAGTTGCTGAAGACTTTTACTTAAAGAACTATTAAATGTCAGCCGAGAAAGAGAGATACATGATAAATAAAGAGAAGTACAATTCATAAGAAATTATTTAAAAGTGCCCTAATTTGTCATTTCCAATGAAGTTGTTAATCTGAAAGTACACAATAAATAAAGTTATTGCCTACCAAAATAATCGACACTATTAAGCTTAAATGAGTCTTTAGTAATTTGAATTTAACTTCCGGCTCATATTTTAAGACGTGGCTAATTCCTACAAATTTGTATGAAAATTTATTGAATTAAACATGCACTTTAATTGGTAAAAAGTGTGCATATTTTGACCTGTCGCAGTCATTGGTAACAAACGCTATCCATTACGATCAATATTTAAGGGTACAATGACAATAGTATTGTTATTACTATGTAATTATCATTGTATTACACATACAAGTATTTATGTCCAAAAGTATTAATTATAAAAACAGAATATCAGTTGAAATTGCAAAAAATGTGTCATTTGAAGTCCCTGATTATTTCATACTTTTGCAAAATCCTACATTTTTTACAAGATACCAAATGTTATAAATTTGGACGAATGGCCTACACCTAACCCCGCCCCTAATCCTACCCATCACTGGGGTTTAGATAAATCGTATAAAATCATAGTGAGGTCGTGCGAATTAGCTTGATTTTGCCACCTCGTACAAGTATATACGAATTGGTCGTGAGACTGTCTTGCCACAGCTACACATTACAGGATAACACATTTGAATAATTCACGCCTATGCTCGTCATTAGCTGTAAACAACTGACCCCACCCACAAACACATCATTTTACTGAAAACTGCTTTTCCTATCTCAGGGAGTTCAGCGCGGAATACAAAAAACACTTAGTCTTGAAAGATGATTTAGTACCGTTTATTTAAACTAGCGGCAGTAGAGAACTCTGGCAATGGAGCTATCATTTCTGAAACACATCGTACACCGTAGACCAATCACAACAGACTGGGCCATTTGTCCAATCAGAGCAAAGAAGGCTCATGGAAAAGACAGGTTTAGAGTTCGATTTTCAAACTGCTTCGAATAAATCGTTTGAAAATCGCTTGAAAACGAGGTGATATTAAACACATTTTTGAGAAAACAAAACCTTTCATGGATGTAAACCTATTGCAGGAGACTCCCAAAACAATATTAGGAGCCTTAAAATTGGCATAATAGGGCATAAAATATAGTTTATGCTCACTAGATTACTTTTATTAAATTAAACCTGCACTTTATTTGGTAAAAAGTGTGCCAGAGTACATATTTTGATCTGTAGCATTCATCAGTAACAAACACTATCCATTACTATCCATTAATATTTAAGGGTACAATGACAATAGTATTGTTATTACCATGTAATTATTATTTTATTACATGTACAAGTATTTACGTCCAAAAATATTAAATAAAAAACATAACATTAGTTGAAATTGCTGAAGATTTGTCATTTGAAGTCACTGAATATATCTATAAAAAGATGTTTTGCATTTGTGCCATGCTTTATATAAGGAGTGAAAAGATTATTCTTTTCCAAACATTAAAAGTTAATTTACTTTCATGCCAGTGACAGTTTTAAAGCCAATTAGACCTGTATAGGCGATACGGGAAAGCTGTCTGCTCTCTACAAGCAACTGTATGGTAGTCCATGCAAGTGTTAAGTACAAAGTAAGATTCAACTAATTGGCTGATCTGTCATGGCATATAGAAATAGACTTAAAGGCTACCGCGTTACATGGATGTCATGTGAAATAATGCAATGATGGGTTTGCTCGTACTTTACACTTTAACAGCAAGCTGTAGAAACCAGTCTGTGAGTCTTTTAGGTATTAATGTGTATATGTTGCTCATCAAACCGAAGGATACTTAGACTTTTCAAAGAAACCATGTTCAGCAGTTATGTTATTTATGCTCATGTAGTTGATGGTGACCCTCTGTATCTTCTCTAGGACCACACAACTCAGAAGCCTGATATAATTGGAGCTTACCAGCCAGCCAATGTGCTCCTTCTGTAATTAGAGTGTCACGCCAATATAGAAAACAGTCATTATTCTTAATGTCTTTGTAGTTAGAGAAAGAAAGGGAATATTGGAACATAAATTCTTCTTTAAATTTAAATGAGCAGCCTTGTTTCCTTAAGACATATGCATGGAGCTGTAATTGACTGATTGGAAACGTTTTACAAGAGTTTGAACTTTGAATGCTACACAAATATAGCACACTCCTTAAATAACCATGCGTTAGAAATATAAAAATACCCAAGATGCCTTGAAGAACACAGATAAACCATTAGTCACAGTCATGTTTTGTTGCCTACATATCTCATCAGTTAAAACGTGTCTATTAATTCAGCAAATAGACTGAAATTCATTTTAAATTCATTTGAATTCATGTGATAGCTTATGCCTTTGTCCATTTTAGAGATTTTCTTGAACCTCCTGTGATTTATGAATTTTAGGATTTTTCACATATGGATTAACTGCTCGAGGGCGCCCTCTGGCTACTAGAATCAAACAGATTTTTGTATCGCGTTACACATGCGCACTCGCTAATGCTCACAAAACCTAATTTTGGGTAAAAATAGGAAAAATAATACCTATAAAATAAATTTTCTCTGTCTCCTGTCTCTTTCGGTGGATGCAAAAAATGTTCTAACAAAATTAAAGGAATTACTGTCATTATTAAAGTATTATTTATTTATACTTTCTGGTATCTTAGCAGTACTTTTTTCTTCACACCACGTTTTCTTGTCCTCCTGAAGTGAGAATTATATTCTCCTACTACTATTTTAGGCTAGAACCTCCAACCTAACTTTCTATTTATTACTTATTTATTACTACTTAGCACATAATTATGGTTAACAGTTCAAATCTCATGTAACCTGTTCCATAATGTATTGGTGCTACTGACATGATACATTGATTTTGAAATCAGAACTATAATCACCCTGGCAACAATACCCTTGTATTATAAACAAATTCCATTCCAGAATCACAAAGCAATATATGTATATATTAAGAATGTTTATTCCAAAATTAGTACTTGATACAGAAATAATAATTTCATCATATTGATTTACTGGACAATCAGAACTTCAATCATGCTTTCTTTGATTAATCACTGATTCCAAAAATTACAATATAATTTTTTCCATACATGAGTTGTGCAAAGAAAATATACACTAAAATGCCACAAAATATATAACAATACATATCTGAAGGCATCGCACAATTCCAAGAATTCAGTGAGAGATTAAGGCCATTTGTACAGTTATTTTCCTGTTTAATTTTTCTTTTTTTTTTACTCAAAACACTTACAATAACAAAACTGATGAATCTCTTGTAAAACTGTACATGCAAACATAGTGCACGTAATATTTAGATATGAATAGCATACAATATAATATTTGGATATCTGCAGTAAACAAATTTCATGTGAGTCAAGTCACAAATTTAAAAACACTTTGATGATGCTTGCAGAGCTGACATCCACTCGCTCACACACACATTCACACAGGTGCATACTCACAGGTGAATGAGCTTGCCAAAGTGGCATTTGCCGTGGCACCAGCGATGCAGAGAGGAAGAGAGCTGAAGGAAAGTAAAGGAATGTTGAGAGCCAACATTCCTAGAAGAGAGATACTATCATCAACCAACTTTCCCAGGGTCAAGTGCTGCTTTTTCACACATGCATCATTCTTCAGCCATTATACTGTGCAGTTCATGCTTAACAAAGTCAAGATGAAAAAAAAACAGCATGGTTTATGGCTGAATTTATGTTTATCATGACCTTAAAACCTTTTAAGTGGTATAATTAAATGCTGGAAAGTATATAAATTGTCCCTACTTAAGAAGATAATGAAAGAAAACAAGTCAACAAAGCCTTTTTATTATAATATTGTTATAATAACACACTTTTTTCAGCCAATTATGCAATAAACACAATCGAAAAGATAAAACACAAAATGTCTTGTGTTTTATCAATTTTAACTTAAAATGATTATATATTTATTAAATGTTTTTACTTAAAATAGTGCTAATAAATGATTAATCGCATTCAAAATATAAAACAAATATGTGTGTGTATTGTGTATATTTATTATGTCTGTCTAAATACACACACATGCATGTATATACTTAAGAAAAATGTTTTTACGTTTATATATTAAAAATATTTATATATAATTTCTATTTCTATAAATATTTACATGTAAAAATTGGCAAAATATATACTGTATGTGTGTGTCTTTATATACACAATAAATATAAATAGTACACACGCGCATATATTAAAGTATGTAAACAAAACGGTTATTTTGGATGTGATTAATCGTTTGAGACCACTACATCTGATATTTTGTGACAATGACATTCATACATTGGATCAGTAGATTTAGCACAAGTGTCTGAATGCTTTTCGGGGCATCTTTGTGTTAATATTTTGTGAATATTGTATGTGTAACAAAGCAGCACCACTGGAATGAAATCCTGAATTCCAGAACAGGGAAAGTTCCCCTTCAACGTGAGGCCGTTACCAAGTGTGTGAAGAAAAACAAGTTGCTACATACTAGAAGATTCACATTTGCTTTGTGTGAATGTTTTGGAAAAGAAAACATGTTTTAGTATTTCACAAAGGGAACAAAAAATTAAGAAATCCATAAATGACGTGAATCATAATGGAGTCAATATGATTCACTTCATTCATTTGCTTAAAACATACAAACAACAGTCATGTTTGAACTAGTGTTCCTGTTTGTGTGACTATTCGGGTAAGGGGAGACTTTAAAGAATTCTTTTCCTGATACTAGAAGCACATATCACAAAATAACGGGATGACGAAAACATTTAGAGAAAATAAACAAACAAACTTAAACTAGGCGTATAATTCTGCACCTTATCACTTAAATATTCACAGAGAAATCCAAAAAGAAGTATTTCATAAATAGCTTTGTGCTTTTTGACACTATCTTTGGGCAACTCTACCAGGTAATGGTTAAATATGATGGGTGAATATACTAAAAAAATTAATAAAAAAAACATAATACAGCATCACCAAATCAACAGAAAATGACAAAACATCCATACAATGTTTTAAGACACTAAATAATAATGGCATCTGTGTTTTTGACCACTGGGCTCTTATTTGAGAGCAGCTGCTCAGATTTAAATGTAATGAAGCACGTTGAGTTCTATGAGGTTATTTATACACAATGGTGCCCACCTATCGTGCTTGTGCCAGGGCAAAAAAAAAAAAAAAAGTGAGTAAGAGAAAAGAGAGAACGAGAAAAGGCCAAATAGCATGAACGCTGCACAACATGCATCGCATGCCTGAGCATACCATTTCCATGCAAGAAATGTGGTTTTCCGCAATAACATCGGCCCCTGCCACCTGACGGGCATGGCAAAGATAACACGCTGCGAAGATTTGCACGGCAAAGTTCATGTTAAAGATATACGCTTATAAAAGTTAGATCCAACAGTAAGAAAATCATCAACATGTAAACATTGAGTGAGAGCTCAGAGAAGAAAGAAGAGGAAGAGATAAGAAATGACGGAAGAAGTCTACTTCAAAAGGTATTTACAACAGTCTGTTCGTGACTGGTGATTTGTTAACCTTTTCCTGGTCTGAGGAAGAGGAAGCTGCTCTGCTGTTCTGAGACAGGGCGCAACATCGTCAGCTCTTTTTCTTTTTTACCTTCACATAACTATCATTCTTTTCACGGTTAACCAGAAATGTGAAGTTCAGCCTACAATGTGGCCATTAGAAACAAGCTAGCCAGGCATTGAGAGACAGAGAGTGAAACTGAGAGACATCCTGACAGGGAATGCCTGCAATGGAAGTAAACCTGTTCTCAGGACCCTGTCTAACCACGTTGTCCATCTACAGCCCCCATAGTGCAAAGAGAAAGGGACAGAAAGAGCTGAGAGCTGAGGAAAACTTCATTTTACTGAGTGATTGAGAAAGCGATACTGAGATACCGCAAGGCTCGCTCCTGGGCCCATTTTAGATCTGGGTTTGCAGCGGGTGTCCTGGGGGTGTGTACGGAGGGGGTGCGGGAGACGGCTTGATTCCTCTGGTTCTCATGTAGGATAGGAACTGGTCTGGGATCTCTGCAAGTACGTCTTTGGCCAAGCGGGCCATGCTGAGGATGTGATTCCCAGTGCGATCAATGTAGTCTCTGAATGGAACAAACTGCAAAAGAAAAAAATCAGTTACACCTAAAACTAAATTATATTATAAATTATATCAATTTTTTTCATATATTCACAGCATGTTATTTTCATTTCTGTGCAAACATAGAACATAGAAATAATTAATTAAATAGAAAAAATGTCTACAATTCTAAGCATACAGTCCAGGGTTGGAACAGCACAAAATTGTGAGCCCGGTCTCACAATGTTATTATGCAGGTTTGAGTGATTGTTGTTAAGAATGTTAAAATATAATACATTTACATTCCTGTTTCAACAGTATAGTTGTGTGTAAGTTAATGGCATTTAAGATAACATATTTAAAAATTTACAAAGCTTATTTACTCTACAGTATGTAACATATTACACATGCTAACATTTTGTAATTCAACACTCTCTTTAGCAGTAAATAAGTGTGATAAAACTGGTATGTAATAACATTTAATAACATATATGAAAGCGTTGATTTTGTAGAAACAGACCGAATTTGAGGAATGTTACATAATACAATTTAACTTTAACGTAAAGTAGATTTTATGGTATAAACACACTCTTTATGTTGACTTTCCTCAGGTGAAAATAATCTGAATCACGTTTATCTGCATTTCTGTGAGAATTAGCAAAGCTGAAAAGAGCAATTAGCCTAAAATGAGGGCACAGCCATCGAACGCTCAGCATGCCAATCAACTCAAACGCCTTTGAGACTGAGAGCCAAATTATCCTAAGAGATACGGCTGCTTCTGAGAGCACTACACAGCCGTTTAGTTATGAAAAATTGGGTGTTTAAGTACATTTTGCCCACTGGGAAGCCAGATCCACTGGAATCTGTGTGTACGTGATGGCATAGCTAATTGGATGAGCCTCCCTAGTCACCTATGATTGCTTATCATGCACACTGCCTGTTAACATGCTTCCGAACAAGTGTGGAGCGACCCACACATAATGATGACTACCTCGCCAAGAACTATAAGAAGAGAGGGAGGAGCACAGAAAGCAAATGACATTTTAAAAGACTGAGAGAGCTCTGTTCTCAATTACATAAAACCAGCTCAGTTGGAGCAGATCTCAGAAGGCTAATGTATATATATGCACATATTTTATGTATGAATATAATGGGTGATTATGAACATAATTTGCATCATTTTATAAACTATATGGCATATGTGTCTTACAGAACCGTGAACCGTGTCCAGCTCACAAACTCCATTTCCCATGCTGCATCCCTGTACTGATCACACCTGCACATCATTTACACACACACACCTGCACCTCATCACCACACCCACATACCGATTACACACGCACATATAAGCCACAGCCAAACACCCACTCACCTCAAGGTCTTGTTTTCCCATGTGTTACATTTCTGAGCGTTCCAACCCATGTTTGTTTTTCTGTTTGTTATCTTGGACTGTTAACCTGTTTTTTTGATTGTCTGCTGCCTGCCCTGTTTTCATCGACCTTGATTCTGCCCTGTCTTCACTGATCTGTTTGCAAGTATTTGATCCTGCCTGTCTGACCATAAATAACAGCTTGCACATGGATCCGCCCTTCTCAGTCCCCTTCGTTACAGTATGCACTAAACTAATAAGTAAAAGACATTTATAATATCACAAAATGTTAAATAATAGCACAGTCCACACCACAACATAACGATAAAGGCACAGAGAAACTATGTCGTTAGAATTGTTTTCAGAACGATGCTTTCCAGATGATGAACGATATAAACATTGACATTCAATCGGAATCTGTCCTGTTCTCACAAGCTAGCGAATTTAAAGTGGCAGACGCGTGTGCGCTTAGAATAAACAGAAAATATCGTTCGCTGGTATGGACGCTAATATCGTTATCTTTATAGTTGGTGTATATTGGTATATATTGTGCTTGGTATGAACGTAAGAGCTTGATGTCTTTGTAATAGTAATGAAAGATCAATCCTATAGTTATGTTATTATACCTGTACGATGTCTCTCTCGGCGTATCTACCCCTCGATGAGATTCTGACTTCATCACCGTCCAACTCGATCATAGCTGAGGACACACACACAACAGATCAGAAACACGCATGAGCGGAGATATGGAAGCAAGAGTAAGCTGTGCTATGAGAATTTTAGTCTTGTTTCATTATTTCTAAACCCATCGGCATTACTGTCAGTGCAACGAGGAAATGGCTGTCACATTACATGCTTATTTACTCTGCAGTAGCACACAATCCTTTTATCAGCTCAAGCTCAAGACCTGAGCATGTCGATAAAATCACATGTGTGGTTTGAATAGACAAAATGATGAATCTATAAGAGCAGAATGAATGAATGAAATTTACTTACCATCAAACTCGGCTGGTCCGACTCCAACAATAATAATTGACATGGGAAGAGATGCAGCCTGGAAAGAAAGAAAGAAAGAAAGAAAGAAAGAAAGAAAGAAAGAAAGAAAGAAAGAAAGAAGAAAGAAAGAAAGAAAGGAGTTAAAAATAAGTACATTCAAATTAATATACGCCTGTTGTATTCCTCCAAGTCTCTGTATATAAATATGAAATGGTTAATTACTTATTAACAACCTGTCATCATATTGGCGTACATTGAATAAAATGTAAAAAAAAAAGACTATGTGAGTTATGTAAAGTGCATTTTCATGTTTGTCTAATCAAGAAAAAAAAAAGATTTTAAGCAGTTCTGTACAGCTTGTTTAAAAGCTACAGTAATGACACCCCTCAATAAATACATATACATTTAAAAAATACATATTTAAATACATTTGAAGTTTTAGTATTTAAATACATTTGAACATTAGTACATTGTATTTACATACAAAATATTTTATTTAATATTTTCAAACGTCAATTAGTAATGTTAACAATACTGTATTAGTATTGTTACTGTACTGTTACAGTACTGTATTACTTATTCAACGCCCTAATGCTACCCAATACCTAAACTTAACGACCGTCCACTATTAATAAGCAGCAAATTAGGAATTTTTTGAGGGAAACCTTATAGTTAAAAGTAAATAAGTTTTCCTTATTCTAAAGTGTTTCCATTTATTTATATTTAAAATAAAATATATTTAAAACCACACATAACAAGTGCATTTGATCTTCATTTTTGCTCATCAAAATAATATTTATTTACAAAAATAATTCCAAAAAGTTTTACAAACTACTGCCTTAAAGTCTTAGAGTTCCAAGGTCCATTTTTTTTTACCTTTGACATCATAAATAAGCATTTTATGTTTAATTAGGAGACAATTCCTTTAGGTTTTCATGATGTCATATGAGACATTTATACAGTCTATATTGTGAAAATGCAAAGATCCACTACAAAGATGACTAACGACTATTGAGATATTTTACAGATGGTTTAACACTCTCACAGCCAATTTTTTATTTATTTTATGAGGTGGTTAATTTGTATGACCTCATTTTTACGATTTGTCTAGACTCCAACGATTAGGTATTAGAGGTAAGAATTCCTACGTTATGATACGTAAATATGTTATGATTTGCTTGTACGAGTGGCACCATGTGATTTAGTCATCTCGTAGGACAGATACGAATTGCCGTGAGATTGGGCAAGATGGTTATAGAGCTAAAGACAACATAAGCATTCAATGTAGTTTAGTAGACCAGACACCTACATTAACAATGGACTCCTTTGTCTGGGCCATATCTGATATCACTCCATCCGTGATGATGAGGAGGATGAAGTACTGTGATCCGTCCTTTACTGAGGCAGCGTATCTGCACGAGAGAGCACATTGTTACATTCATTAAACATCTCATTACGGCAGGATATACAGCCAAAGCCTCTGGATTGTGATAGAATTTACCGTGTTGCTACACTGCAGTCTGGATTCTAATTACTTATTGTTTATGAGGTAACTAAAATACTCAAGAGGCGTTAATAACTTTGGAGACACAAGCAAATATATTCTGCACAGTTAATTGAACTGTGCTTGTAACAAAGTGTTCCTCCAATACAAATGAAGCCAATTAAAAGTGTTATTAAATGTGCAAAATATGCAGTAGCATGTGAGCAAAACTATTGTCTGTGTATGTGTAGTTTTGGTCAGCTTTAGAAAAGTGCAATTTTTCTAATGAATGCACTGTAAATTTGATTTATTTATTTAAACAAAGATAATTGGAGCAATTATATAAAATCCTGCACTATATATACTGTAACTTTAATAAGATTCAGCAAACGATGATGCAATAATATTTAATGCTTTTTTCGTTCTGCTTGGTTTTTTTCCCTCCAAAAAGTTCTACTAAAATAAATCATACAAATTCATACATTTTCGCTACCAGTTTACCAAAAAGTAAAATACATATGTTTGATAATTGTAAGATGATCACATAAAATATCAATTCAACTGAAATCCAGATGGGCTCTGCATAGCCTATACAGAAATTATTATGGTAATGAGAGATTGTTTTGGTTTTTAAGGGTCTTAGATGTAAAATGAAATACATTTTCGATATTTCGATGCTTTTATTTCACCCCTTATAAATCACAAAGATTAAACTGAACAAAATGAGTTTTTTTATATATATAAAACATAAATTTGGCAGTAATGCACAAAATAAAGATTTTAAGACCTTTTGGTCTTATTTTTGGATCTGGATGCGTCTCTCTTTTTCCCCACACACTGTACTGAAGGCTGTAGTTCTTCAGAGTGCTGATACTTAACATCCTTTACTAGCCTCCTTCAGCTCTCTGTGATTGTGCTTCCAACTGATGTGTGCTGAAATATCCACTAAAGACCTCTGTGTGATGATGTAATAGTCTCGGCATATTCTCAGATTGGCTTTGGTGGATTAAAGCTTTGAAAACCTGTTCCATTGAGGATTTAGAAGACACAGTAATGCTCAAAACATGTCTTCACTTGTTACTGAAAAATCTATGTGAAAAAAAATGTGAAATGGAATTTTGTGAACTAAGCAACTATGACGAAAAAGGGTTTAAGCTTAAATGTGTAACCCAGTATTGGGTTTAATTGAAGTGTAGTTCTGTTTTCTGGAGAAAAACATTTATATGGTAAATTGTCCCCTGATTTACAGAAAACACCCACTAAAATGTCATTCAGTGTAACGGTCTTGTCAGGCATATATTCCGCAAAAATCTATTTCAGACACATTAAAAGACTAATTCCTTTCTCATCAAATACTAATTAGTTGTAATTGAAATTTATTTATTTTTTGCCACTAGTCTAGGTTTTGCCCATTTGTAGGTAAGAATGTTTCACTAATTTAAAACACTTTAAATAAGGTATAAGGCATTATTATGTGCCTTATTAGCACTAATAATTGTCTAATATTCTAGTAATATGCATGCTAATAAGAAACTAATAGCTGTAACCATATACAGTTTTCCCAAATATAGGTGTTACAGTGAACGACGAAAAATTATTTGAACAAAATTTAGACAATTTATTCTTGAAAAATGTATCTAAAACCCTAAAAGTAGACAATTTACTATATATTTAATACACTTTCCATGTACATAAAATCACTTTAGTATATTTCTTTTGATGCGGACATCTTTTCTTTGACCCACATATGTTTGGAAATAATGCTTTATAACCTTAAATGCTATATTTACATCTGAGTTTTCGATTGTTCACTTTTCCCAGTTACAAAACTGCACACAGTAGAAAATCCAGGCAAACAGCACATTAGTTCTGAAAGAGCAATTTAAAGCAGTTTATTATTAAACTGTGTAGGTGTGACCTACAGCAAATACACACAGAGAGATTAGAGCAGAGCAGTGTGACAGATGTGTCGTCAAGCGCTGATGAGTGGACACTGCAGTGTGTGTGTGTGTGTGGAACAGAGGGGTGATAATGACTTGATGGTCTGTCCTTTACTTCCCATCCTCAAAAAAAATCCATGAAATGGATGTATAATTAGATACACAGTGTGAGGATGTGTCAGTCCACTGACTTTTGGCTCCCTTTAAACCATTAATTAGTGTGGACTGAACACGGGATTTGTGTGCTAAGAAGTTTGAAGTGCAATAACAAAACATAATGAGTTTCAAAAACATGTAAAAAAACAACTGTCATATGTTGGAATAAACAAGAAACAATTTATTAATATCATAACACCTGTACAAAAGTGTTGAGGCTTTCTTAGCAGATCATAGGGAAATACCAGGCCATCTAGATTAATAAATAAATTACTAGTTTAATTACTAAATATCTTAAGCACAATATTAATAGTTCTCTATTTAAGCAGTTTTGTTTCCAGATACATTCTTTTTTTAAATGCTAATGATGTTGCTTTATCACTTTATAGCAAGTAGTTGCCATGCCGTAGGCGTGTTCTGTGTATGTTTGCTGTCCATGTGCTTGTGTTTACCTTTTTTATCCTCATGTTGTCCCTCGTTTGTGACTTCACCACGCTCATTAGTGTTCACTCCCTGCCAGCCGTGTGTGTCCAGGTGTTCCCCATTGTCTCTGATTGTATGTTGTATTTAAACCATGCCCTTTGTCTTGTGTTTTGTTGGATGTAAACGTTGCTATCGTGTTTATGGTTCGTCCTGTTTGCTTCGTCCAGCATTCCTTTCCTTTAAATAAATACTCTATTTAAAAGTATTCCTGCCTCAGTATCCTCCGTGTTTGCTGGAGGTCGTTCCTGCCGGCTCCTAGCCTGGGATGTCTGGAAGCCGCCCCAGGCTACTCTGAATGGCACTCCAGCTATTCATGAACTGTATGTGTCTTTCGCCCTGTCTTACGTGCCCTTGTGATCTTTGTTGTGCCATGTGCTCTGTTTATTTACCTGTCAGTTCCCTCGTATCTGTTCCTCGTTTGTAACCCAGCCCTCTCATCAGTGTTTCACTCCCTTCCAGCTGTGTTTTGTCCAGTGTTTGTTTAGTCTTTGTATAAATCCATGCCCCATGCCCTGTATCTTTATGAGGGCCTTTGACAGCTCTCCTGACAGTGACATAAGGTTGGGATCCATCGCTAGGGGATCAGGGATCGCTAGGATGGATAAACAGCTCTTTGAGCTGTAAAACATGTACCGACTGAGCCTCATAAAGCACTCCTGGCTGTAAAACCGGTACCGACTGAGCTTTAAACAGCTCCTTGGGCTGCAACACTGGGACCAACTGAGCTGAACACGGTATGCTAGGCCGTAAAACAGGGTTGTAACCAGTTTTTTGTGGTTTAGAGACCGCAAGTCTTTTTGACGGCTTTGGCAACCCTAGTGCTGGGTAGGGAACCACGAGGGATTTCAGCGGCGCTGACATCCCCGATTGGCGTCCACGTCTTCGGCCGCCATTTTGTACGCGAGCTGGAAGATACTAGCGATCTTCCTCGCCTTGTCCAGTGAATGCTGGTGGCGGATTACACCAGCTGGCGTGACGAGACCCGGGCAGAGGTGGTTTCGCCGTGGGTTTTTTACGCGGCGGTCCAGGCCGCGGAGACTAAACCGGCACTGCACCCCGCGGTTTGGCAGAGCGAGGCGAACTCGGTGGCGGACCTCGGCCAAACACAGCCAAAATGGCCACACGAAATCCAAGCAGCTGAGAGTATCGCGGACGAGATGTAAAATCTGCAGAGATGTGCAAATCCAATCCGTGGGATGCCATCTCACTGTATGGTCTGTCGTTCTGTCACGAATGGTGCTGTACAAACTTGCGCTCGTGTTTCCTCGCGAGCAGAGAGAAACCAGAAATATACGAGAATCTTAACATTTATTAGAACAAAACAAAGGAAAACAAGGAGTGTGCAACGAGCTTTACTAACTTTATCGACGGACCAAGATTCAAGACATGGGACGTGGTATTTATACATGCATATATCAGATGATGACATTGAGGGGTGGAGAACATATCAGTGACCATGACAACACATGAGGTGGGTGGAGATGAAAGTTCCTTGATAATTAGTCCATACAAGAAAATGGAGACATGAAACACAGACATTGTTCCTGGATGGCTGGAGTGTCATCCAAATCTGGACTGACACATCCAGTTGATCGTTACACATTGTTTATCAGCTCTGTTGATACATTTAAAAACATTTAATCACATGACACTTACTTGCCTAAAAAGACAAATTTATCATGAGATCATTTATCATGATTTAGCCGAGAAAAAGTTTTCAAAATTATCCCCCCCTCTGCTTTTTCACAAATCACACCCTGTTTATATATGATGTATTTTATATGAATATAAATCAAAATACATGCTTTATGGCTGTCTTATACATAATAAATATATACAGTACACACACGTATGTAAACAAAAAGTTTCAATGTGATTAATTTGATTAATCAATTGACAGCTACTAAAGCATTTGTAAAGTGTGCAATGTGTTTTTTGATTTTACATTTAATGTTAGTATATTTTAAATGTACTAAAATGCAACCTCACCAGTAGAAATTACATTAACATATATTTCAGTTTATCATAAATGCCTGTCAGTAAATTCTACAATTACAGTTTATGACAATTTTTTTAATTTATGAAATTACATATAAAGACATAGCACTTAGGTCCTACTTGTCACGAATGAGTAGATAAGGCGTTCGGGTTCACGTGCAAACAGTTTATTAAAGGCTCAGGGTCAGACAGACAAGATCGAGCAGCGGCAGACAGAGACAACGTAGGCAGCGACAAAAACATAAACGTATTCCAAGCAAGGATCGAATTACCAGCAAACAGAGTCCGAGGGAAGCAAAGGTCCGCGTGGAAGCAGATGTCGTCAACGGGAAATCCAGATAACAAGACAATAGAAAACAAAACACGAATGAAATACAAGAAGCAGGTAGACAGACGCTGCGTCCGAAATGGCTTACTTCCCTACTATATAGTACGCGAAAAACAGCATGCGAGGCGAGTAGTATGTCCGAATTCATAGCATTCGAAA
>JAUCNO010001091.1:1634525-1651893 GCA_032353835.1 Enteromius viviparus | reverse complement strand
TGCTCTATTGTTGTGTGTTTGTTTGTGGCGCGTTTACGATGATGTCACGGCAGTAGAGGCGGCGCAACTATAACGACACGGTACTAAACTGCAGTGGAAGCGCAAACCGAGCCGAACTGAGCCGTGCCGTGCCATAACGAGCTGTGCCGAGCCGAGTCGTACCACGCAGTGGAAAAGCCCCACAACGCACATAAAAACTGGTCACTGGGGTTCCTCAGGGATCAGTTATTGGACCCCTTCTCTTTTCCATATACACAACACCACTAGAATCCATCATACTGGTACGTCTTCACCCTACCATTGTTATGCTGAAGACACACAGCTCTATCTTTCATTTCAACCAGATGATACAAAGAAAGATCTTCCAATTCCTATCCAGGAATGTCGGTTCCACTGCAATGTTAAGCGGCAGCTGAAAACCCATCTCTTTCGTCACTGACTTCATCCTAAAAGGTTTTTTTTTTTTACCTTTCCTGTCTAGCTTGTACATATTTAAAACAATTGTTGAAACTTGGTTTTACAAGCACTTCCTGTGTCTATTTGCCTCTTTACAATGAATTACTTGATGTATAAACAGTCATTTCAGGGTGATGAAGTGGCAAATTATTTTTTTCCTTTATACTGTCCCAAAAAGTAAATTCATGAAAAACGTGATAGTTCAATAAAAGACATATTATGTAAACCAATTACATGCTGAAATTCGTCCAATTAATGACACTGACCCTGTACATATACAAATAATAATGTTAAATCCGAGGTTTAGGAATGAACAGTGTGAAATGTTATTTATATGACATAACTATGACTTCTGTGCATAAATTAAGTAAATTAAGTCATATACTACTTAAATGGGAAAATTAATAAACAATTCTGGTCTTATTTTGAACATGTACTGTAAGATCTCAACATTAAAATAAATGTTTATGCAACCTTAACCAAATTATATCTTCTTCAACTGATGGCACTTCAGGACTTGTTCCTTGGATAATAGCCAATAACAAAATAGCTGCTTAGACAATTACTTTAGCAAACTTACATTTGGCTCTATTATCACACAGAACGCTCACTTTCATAATCCAATTAATTCCAAATGGATAAACGTCAGACCTTAGATTTTTTTCCCCTCATTCATTATCCTGTTTTGGTCACAAATATGGAAGCAAAACAGACTGCCATTCTCTTCTCTTTTTGTTCACAGCATAAATTCTGGTTAGGTTAGTCTTATTTGGTTGCAAGTAAGAGCTAATTAGCTGTTAAGCTAACAGACGGAACACTGATGACAGTAACACTAAATCCATTCTGCCAGCTGAAATCCCAATAATTCACAACAGATTAAAGTAAATAAGGGCAGAGTTAACGTGCAACAGCATAACATTGTTAATGAATCATGAAACTCTGGATCTTCTCCCTGTGATGTATAAAGACAGCTGTTAGTGTGGCTCAATCCAGGGTGCAAAATCCTCTGCCAAACACACAAACATGGCTGACGACAGCTGTCCTTTGAGATAACTCTACACACAGACATGTAATTTGCGACTGCAGATGCTTGTGGAGTTCTTCTCCTTGAGGGCTCCCTAATAGCAATTAACTGATTGGATTGTTCTTCATCACAATGGCTGTCTCTCTAGAGCGCTGTGCTCTTCATCTCCTGCAGCTAATGAGGTGCACTCCACACTAGTGTCAATCACTGCTCAGGGACGCCACAAAAAGACAGATGACACAGAGATGGTGATGATAGAGATAAGAGGAGAAAAGAGTGAAAGGATAAGGAGACTAGCTGTTTGTCACAGTAAAGAATTTAGTAAGTCAAAAAAGTGTCTTGTTAAGAGAGTTACTGAAATAACATTAACAGTTAGTTTGTAGTTGCCACTATCAGTTTGTAATATTAAGCAACTTAGGACATCATTATATAGAATTCAGTTGATATACATTACAGTAACAGGTGTGTATGTGTACTGTATACAAAGGCTTTAAACTGTCATTTGGCAAGCTTACTTTCCTCCCACGAGTCTGTGGAACAAGAAACCCTTCACCTTTTATGTCTCAGGTTATTTATATAACCCAGTTCCCTGAGAAAGGAACAAGATGCTGTGTCCCATTGCCACACCAAGGCTATGCCTGTGTGCCTCCTTCTGGCAATTAGAATCTGATGGTGTGCATTCATAGCCCTACATTGCGTCACCATGTCATTACCTTCTGTCAATCACATTGGCGAGTAGATACTATACATGAGACACTGGTTCACGCAAAGCATTCCAATAGCTTTAACACCATTATACTTTAGCTTCCCTTCTCAGGAAACCACGTAGCTGTTTTTACAATTATTTTGGAGAGTGTAAAAAAAAATATTTAAATTGGTAACTTTGGCTCAATACATCCTCTCTAACTATCTTTAAACCTTGCGCAAGTATCTACCAACTTTTGCTCCAAACCATAAAGCGTGCTCACAGTTAGTTAGAGTATTTTGCTGAGGGCTACAGCACAAACACTGTCATGCGGAATTACACTAACAGTGTTTCATACTGCAACAGCCAACAGGTGCAGAGAAGCTTTTATCACGGCAGAGGAAAAATGTGCATAAATAGGGAAACTGAAAATGTGGCTGCCATTGCGTAACGCAAGAGAGTTCTCGACAAAATCCATTTGCAGCCCTACACAACTTTCCACTTTAACCATTCACACAATGATATGCACGGAAAAACAGCTGCCATTACTGCCAAGAAACATTGCTTTGGAGATGTCTCCTGAAAAATAACACAAAAAACAGTGCACTTACTGTATGTGCATTTGCATGTGCACGTCGTTCTATTTACTGGACGTGGTTTAAGGAATGGTTCAGCCAAAAAGGAAAATTACCCAAGAGCTATCCTAGGTGTATATGACTTTCTTCTTTCAGACGAACACAGTATGAGTCTTTTTAAAAATGTATCCTGGCTCTTGGTGATGGTGGTGGATAGTGGCCATTATTTTGAAGCTCTATAAATCATATATATGTTTTAAAACTAATCTATATGGCTCCAGGGGGTTAAAACATTTCTTCTGATGCAGATCGATTGGTTTTTGTAACAACAAAAAGTCAAGAGTCAGAGGTCAGCCAAGAAGCCGTAACTAGACTCTCGTAAATGTGCCTACAGTCGTCGCCAGAAGTCAGTGATTTGCGTTATCGTTTTTAAAATAATTTCACATTGAATATATCACAAAATGTGAAACTATGATGGTATGTATTTCACATCTTGCAAAAAATGTTCCCAGATGTACGTTTTCATCATAAGACCAGGTACCAGATATTCCCTTCTAATCAAAAGGTCTTTCTTTTCTTATAAATCAATTAACCCATCAATGAAATCCTATTATGTACCGATTATATCCATATCCAATCCTGAATCAAAAAAAGTGCATTGTATTTGATTGCTACATATGGGTGAACCAACAATGTACCGGTTTACAGTATTGAAAAAGCATGGGGGTCAATAAACAACAACACAGTTTGCATTGTTGGATAAACAATCCCATTCAACCATCATTATCTATTAGCTACTGGGTTATTCATTCTATGATTTCAACTTTCTAATTGGATAATATCAATAAATGATGACCTGGACATTCCAGTACTGTTACAGGAAGTGTGAGAGACACATGCAGACCATACCCTCTAGGAGTGGATAAATTCAGCTCGGGCTCACTGACCTTTCACCAAAACATCTTAGACTAAAAGAAGGAGTAGCCATTAAAATAGAACTCTGGCGGTGTGGTGTCAGAGCAGAGGTGACCGCAGCCTCCCTCTTGCCACTATAATGAAAAACATCGCTCAACGTGGGTGTGCAATCTGCCATGCATGGATGCACCCTGCCTACCCCTCGCATTTTTTCCGCACACACATAGCAAACACCTGTGCTAAGATTAGCATCCCAGCCTCATCTATCATCTGCCATGAATGGACTTTATCACTCATGGTGTCCGACTTGGTCGTATGTAGTCAGTCATCTGTACTGCCAGTATAATTAACTGCGAGCACTCAAAATGGACTTCAAGAACCTGTCGAGACCTGCTGTTGAGAACAAAGCCTGGGCTTGGGGTGGTTTGGGATCACAGCCAAATACAGCTGTGTTGTCACTACTGGTAATGTGAGAATTTTAAATGCACATTGCATCCACAGGCATGCATTGTCTGTTGGCATTTCTACCAAGCTTCCTTCTAAGCTGACTGTAAAGAAACATAAGTGAGCACTTACCCGCCTTTGATGTAGTCCAGGAAGGTGACTTCAGTATCAACCAGAAATGATAGCAGTGTCACCTGGAAACATAAAGTCAGAAAATCCGATGAGGATCATGTCATTATATCAACCATTCATGGAACCATCTAAGTAAAACTGATTCTGATTTAAGTAAGGGGTAACACTTTATTTTAAGGGTCCAGAATACAGCATTAGTTAAGCATTAATTAATAGTTCATTTGTTCACAATTAAGCAAAAACACACTAGTAATTAATGATTAACCTAACATTTTAAGGGCCCAAAATTATGCATTAGTTAAACATAAATAAACTAGTAATTTATGATTAACTTTTCACATTAACAATTAACAATTAACGATTAACAATTCTGCATCAGTTAAGCATAAACATGCATATAACTAATGATTATCTGAACACATAGTAAGGGCATATTAGCCATTATTAATTAATTAATAGTCAATTTGTTCACAATTCAACATTAGCAAAAACACACTACTAATTAATGATTAAAATGTTAAGTTAATCATTAATTAGTAGTGTGTTTTTGCTCAACTTAATTGTGAACAAATTAACCATTAATTAATGCTTAACTAATGCATTATTCTGTCCCCCTATTCTAAAGTGTTACCCTTTTGGTTCCTCTCCAACTGCAAACTACATTAAAAAAAAAAGCATACACTAGCAAAAATGAAATATGTATGCTTACAGTTCCAGAGTTGAGATATTTTTTCTTCTTGCCTTTCTTCTTGGGGTTTATGACCTGCGCAGAGAAAATGAAGAATTATAATCATTTATGAGATAATGGAATTTGTATGAGACTGAATAAATGCACCCTAATTGAGATTCATGCACTGTATGACAAACTACACTCTGATGTTAAATTAGGCTGTGTAGAAATGTCTTGCCTATAAATATAATTGTATTTCCTTATAGCCTCTTTTAATACAAACAACTACTAGACATTTTATAAGAATTAAGCAAAAATTAAAGAAATAGTTTGACACTTTCTAGCAACGCAATTAAATAAAAATAATAATAATAATAAATTCATCCAGCTACTTTTTTTAGTTTTGAATTAATAAATTGAATCAAACTGATTCCTTCGTTTTATTTTTTAGTTGCACTCTTAGTCTTCCAAACCACTACACCACCTTAGCAAGGAAAAAAACGTGTTATCTTATCTTATTAGTAGAACCATTACGTGACATTGGAACCAGAATTGTTCGATTCATTGCTTTATTCCAGTCTTTACTTATATATAAATGTGCCCTCCATGTGTGTATTTGTGCATGCAAGCAAACAAACATTAAAGGAGAAAAAGAGAGAGAGAGAACTAGAGAAATATGTTTGCGAATAATAAGACTCAAAAACAACAGGCTGTTGTTATTAAAGTGATGATTTTTCACATATGGAAAAGCGTGTGCCATATATATAAAAATATAAAATAAGATCTCTGTTCATCCCACTCACTAATGCAGAATGAGATATGAACAAATGCAAAGCCTGGGGGATGGGATCATCTGCCAACATCTTTTTAGATCTGTGACTCTAAATCCTCATGTTGTTAAGTGTTCCTCTTAAATGGAAGTGTGAAATTACTCGCTCTAATTGAGAAAACGCAAGGTTTTCTGTTTTTATATCACCCTTCATCTAAACTATCTCTGTTATTTTGTTGCTAGATTTTCTGAGACTTTATTTTTGCAACTTAAACAAATTCTTTATAAATAATATATCTTAGGACAAGCTATTAATTTCAGTTTTTATTTATTTATTTATCCTGACTGATTTAGAGGTATATGCTGTGTGTCTATGAAATAATTCATTTACGACATGGTCCGGTCCGAATAACAATATTTTAAACGTCAAATACACATACTTATCGAGGCAAAACATGCATCCTACGTGAAGCAATGAAGACTGTAAGCTACTGTATGTCTGCTATACTGTAAACACTTTGAAAAAGTACCATGTTAATGTGCAGAATAATAAAACAAGATTACCTCATACACATTAAATTGTGACTGGCCTCTTGACAGTTCTCTGTAGCTTGTGCTAAATTCTCCAATGAAGTCATGGCTGTTAAAACACATATACAGAGACTTGTCAGGATAACATTACATTTGTTTCAAAATAGGTTCTCATAAATGTTGTCATTTAGAAAGCTATAAAATAAAGCAATTAATTATCTTAGATCAAAGCACCATCTAAATCCCTTCAAATCACTATGAGCATTTATGCAAATGAATATAAGCAGGCTTTATTTGAGTTCCAATGTGCTTACAACACATTCAACCAAAAAGCATTTAAATGTACCTCCCACCTCATATTATAGAGATTTGTGATTTTATTTTTTTAAACCATCACATACCCCTTAGAGGATATACCCCTTAGACTTAGAGGAATTGATATTCTGCATGTGTGTATTCAATACTGACAAAGAAAAATACTGATGTTGCCTTACGAATAGAGATTTAATACAAAAGTGTGTGCTCTCTGTAACATTACATTACAAATTAAAGGAATAGTTCAGCAAAAAATGAAAATACCCCATAATTTATTTACCCCCAAGCCATTCTATGTGTAAAGTATTATGACTTTTGAACACAGTCAGAAAAAAAAAAATCCTGGCTCTTCCAAACTTTGTTAATGCTGGTGGATAGTGGCCATTATTTTGCAAAACTGTGTTAATCTGAAAGAAGAATGTTATATAACTAGGATGGTTTGGGGGTGAGTAAATATTTGATAATTTTCATTTTTGGGTGAACTTGGGTAAATTCTAAGATTCATGTGACTGTTTAGAGTCCATTACCTGCCATCCCGATCCCAGTCATACACTTCAACCTTGATCGTTCTGTTAGAGAGAGAGACACACAAGCACAATTGTAAATTATGCCTCTGTGTGAATTTCTTTAAAAGTTTATTTGAATACAGCTCCAGACAATATCACACACCTTGTATGTTGAGAATGGAGAATAGGATTCTCTAAATTCAATTGTAACTCCGATCACTAATGAACAGTAACATTAGGCCTCTCCTTAACAAGCCATGCGATTTAATGTATTTAATTATGATGTGTTTTTTTTTTTATTATTATGTATCATTTACCTACAGTATAACTAATTCTACAGTGCAAACTTTCCATGCGCTGAACAACAGTAATGCTGACACATGCATTAGAAATGATTTTTAATGACCTGTTCTAAATTAATATAGTTTATTAGCCTAAAGCTGTGTTCATGTCATGTTGGTATTACCACATTCATGAGATGACAACGCTGAGACACTACAGAGCTGTTCATGTCATTGGACTTATTATTTGTTTCCATGGTAATCAGCACACCAAAAAAGAATACGTGTACGGCTTTATTGTCGATGACAGAAAAATACCTAAAATGCTGCACTAATGTACCTTTTTGTTCTTTTTTCAAACCTTGAAGAACAAAAAAAAAACACCAGGTGTCAAGGGCTATTATAAAATCACAGACCTTCTTTAGATGCTTAAGTGGGAAGTTGAAACTTTCCAAAAATGCAGTTCCCCTTTATTTTAATTTAGTTGTAATTATAACAACAATAATAATAATTAGTCGCTTAGATAATTACAATATGACGCAAATCGTGCTGCATGTGGAGGTTATTTACTGTTGATTTGGCATGTGATATGGCATTGAAATGTTTGCGTGTGTTCTTTAGAACATGTGATTTGCGAAGTCAGTTTACTCTTCTTTCGCTTGGCGCTTTCTTTTCAAAAAGGCAAATGAAAAAGATTTCTCATACTGGGGTTAGAGGGCCGGATTAGTGTGTCTTGAAAGAAAATAATTACAACTCCTGCTGTCCGTGGCGTGACAGGCGAGTGGTGAGTTTACACAGTTCAAATAGAACAGCTTTGTCAATTACGAAGAGCTTTAACGCAACACATGCTAACAACAACCCAATCCCCACAGCATCCCTTAGCACCCATTCTCAGTGTTATCATCAGTGAGACACTCCGTGCTTCTTTATTAGAGCGTGTGCGCTGGCTTATCAGGCGTCCCAGACTCCACCGGGTGCCCAGCGCTCTTCCTAGCCGTCTGTCTGTCTCTCTCTTTTTCGTTTCCCACATGTTCAATCAGAGATAAAGCCTAGGCATTGTGTGGTACCGATCGATACTCATCAGTGAGTGCCGCTACCGTGAGGAAGCTTCCCGCTTTATCGCCACACGGAGCCTTGCTAGAGCTACTCATGATGGAGGCTTTTGGGATATCATGCAGCGGCTGGGATTCTCTACTACGTTGTCTCGTGTCTCTTAATATTATTTTGAAAACACTTTAGAATAGGTAACACTTGCTAACTATTAACTACGACTACGACATAATATGCCGGTAGTAGCATAAGTACCATTCATAGATTTTATTTTCTGTTTACTTTTTTTTAATCAATAAAGATGGGGGAGTCATTATACTGTGCATCATTTTCATTGGTTATGTAAATTTTTATCCCTAGCAAATGCAAAATAACTATTTGGACACTATTTTTCCATTTTTTAGTAAAAACATTAAAAAATATGAAGAATTTTGGATGATTATTTTCACAACAAATACTACAAATATGTGAAAATGTGAGACCCCTCAGCGCCATTTGTGTGCAGATTTTCTCCAAAATGGTGCTACGGTGATTTGAAGATAAACAGAGGAGACTAAATGTTGCTATTTTTTATTTTCTTTGTGTATGAAAAGTTTTCTCGGCACTTCATAAAATACAGATGGAACCACTGATGGCAGATGAACTACATCTTTTATACTTTACTGGCAGTCCGTGGTTGGGCTGGGCAGAATATAAATCGATATATATTGGCTGCGTTCACACAGTAGCAGAATACGGTTGTCAATCCTGTTTTCGAGTCCTTAATACGGTTACGTTCACACACAGTTCGGTTATTTATGGATGTGACAACCGCATTCTGTAACCGAACTCACACCAGTAAACTTTCAGGTCTCACAACCGCATTCTCAGAACACACGTTCTGTGAGAACGGAAAAGGACTGGACAACTAGTTTTCCCGTCACGTCATTCACTGTAAGAGAGAGCAGCTCTGCCACACAAACTCCCGCCTATCGTGTAGTGTGTGTTTGCATGTGTGGTTTCGGTAACTTTCGGTGATGAAGAAATAGTTTTTCTCTTTACTTCCCATAGATGGAATTTTCCATCATTAATGAGAAAGCGCTTTACTATGATGGAATTTTCACTGGTATATGGCTGATAAAACAAAGTCTTCTTTGTTTTGGCATATCTCCTGTTCAGATATTCAAATAAAAAATAAAAGATGTGAAAATGATCAAAAATGCTGGTGGTAGCTGCCAACTGAAAAAAAAAAAACCCAACAACAATTGGTCTATTTACGGGTAAACCATGTAAACCTTAATATTTAAGATTTAATTGATGTGTGAAATGTGAGTATATCACCTAACCACAGTTCAAATGCAAAGAGACCAAATTCATAGTACTTTATGGCAACACAATATTGTTTCTCACAACCAGTTAAAACACACACCAATTTCTAACAAACCTAACTATAACAGTACAAAACATTCCATACCTGTCATAATCACCATTGCACAGGGCTCTGACGGGGATTTTAAAGGCTTGCCACACAGGGTTTAGCGTGTTCTTCACCACCTCTGTCTTATGGCAAATGGTGAATCTGTAAAACAGTTGAAATAAAAAGTGTTGTCATCAAATAAAGGGATTTTAAATCAAAAATTAGCACTATACAATTGTTTATATAAAACGTTTAAATTTGACTGATTTGACATTGTCCACTTATTTGAAATTGGAATTGATTTATTCCTTTTAGCCTGATTATAATATGTATCCCGATATTAAGAAATTACAATTGTTCGTTTCTCTGTCTCAGAACGGCATTTGTGTAAATGACTGATAATGATAAATAAAGCAAATAAAGTGAAGCCATTCTCTGAAGTCATTCCAATCTACAGTATATCTATAGTATAGTCAAATTAAAACATTAAAAGAACGACATTCAAAGAATGCTAATATGAATACTAGCAGGAGATAGTAAGGAATAATCTGATGAAAGATGATAATTCCAGAGTTTTTTGTAACAATGCATTTGTTTGAACTGATTGGCAACAGTAGTTTAAAGATATAATTCAAATGTGAGAAGAAAGTGGAATTGGTTTTGTGTTTTAACACACACACACACACACACACACACACACACACACACAATAAAGCTGAATATCATGTTTGCCTAAGCTGAAATCACACTTTATTTGGCAGGCTAAACTGTGGAGCTACACAGAAATAACGTCTGTACAAAAATATTGAAAACTGTCCAAAAAAGTGATTATTGTTGGAAATTCGTATTGGTTTCATTCTAAGTGTCAACTGGACTGTTTCAGAAACATAGTAACATATTTGGTTTGATTTTCTAACGCTGGCCCTTGTGTTACCTCTCTCTAAAAAACAACAACCAAAAAACATATTCTGTTCTCTAAAGCAGTGATTTTCAAACCTGTCCTGGAGGCACCCCTGCCCTGCATATTATGTGTCTCTCTTATCTAACACACCTGGATCCACTCATCAGCACGTTAGTAGAGACTGTAGAACCTGAATTGGGTGTATATGATATGGGACACATACACAATGTGCAGGGCAGGGGTACCACTGACAGATACTGTACATGAATGAATTGCTCAGTTATGTGCTCAGTACACGGCTCAATATTGGCCTTTTCCTATTTGCTTTATTACACATGTGTACACACACACATACAGTTCTATTCAATCTAATGTTCTCATGGTTCAGGGGTTGAAGGTTCTTTTTGAGTGTGTATTTGTGTGAGTTTTAGTGTTTAGTGTATCATGCTTTGCGCTCAGATTGTTATAAATATATGCCAAGTAATGATCCATCTCAGCCTTTTAGTATTTATACATCAACAGCAGCTTTTTGTCAAAAGACAAAAATGCGGTTCCATTTAAAAAAAAATTATCTATAGCCACGCATGTTGGGTTTACATGTTTTATGGGGACTCTCCATAGGCTTAATGGTTTTTATACTGTACAGACTGTATGTGGTATTGTCCTACGCTGACCCTACACCCAAACCTACCCCTTACAGGAAACTACAGGCATTTTTAGATTTTCAAAAACCTGATTCTGTGTGATTTATAAGGACCTAAAATCATGGGGACCTAAAAAATGTCCTCACAATGTCAACATTTTCTGGTATTTCTATCTTTGTGGTGACAATTGGTCCCCATAACGTGATAAATACCAGGTGCAGACACATTTTTGGAAATAGTAGGCACACTGTACTCCCAATAAATTAAGCCAGCATTAGCTTTTAGTGAGCAGCCTTCCTGTCTGCTGTCTGACTAAGCAGCATCATTACTGAAATGGAACTTCTAGAGTGACTCTTGAAACACGCACTAACATTAAAGACAATAAAATATTTAGATATTTCAAAAGAAGATATTTCAAAGAATGATGGCTCTGAAACATTTCTCAAAATATAAAAAGTCATACAGATTTGGAACAACCTAACAGAATATTTATATTTTATATATATATATTTTTAAATATTTTTACATGACAGAGAGAGAAGAACAGAGAGATTTAACTTATAATTGATTCCAAAAGAATCCAACATGATTGAGAGTATGGACAAATGTCCAGCTGCCATGTCAAACATAATAATTCAATGTAAATTTATGCTTTTCCCAATCAATCTTCTTTAATAATAGGATAATACTATATAATAACTGAAAACTTACAAACAAATATGCTGTATATATGTAATATGCTAACATAAAAATATACTGTATGTATATTACAAAAATTACATTAGTACGACTATTTTGTGTGTGTGTGTGTGTATGTATGTATATATATATATATATATATAGTAGTACTAAATTAGTTAGTAATGTATATAGCACTGTAGATTAAATCCATACATAAATATATAATATTTCTATACATTTCTCAAAGCTGAATAATCCCTTTTTTACTTTCTCTAAGTGAAGGAATCTGTAATTATTGAGGGACAGAATCATCCAGATAAGGGGTGATTGTTCCATTCCAAAAGAACCCCTGCTGATCCAGGTGCAAAGGACTGCGGTATTAACTTAAGGAATTCAATGGAAAGCCATTTCCTCAACATCAAGATGTGAGATGAGACTGACGCCGTGAGCAGTGTGTGTAACTGGCAAGAATCCGCTCATGTGTCTGTGTTACTCACGTTCCATCTTCATTGCTGCGATAAAACACTAAGAAGGGGTCCGATTTGCCAAAGAAGTCCTTTTTGTCCAGTTTGTTGCCACAAAATTGCATCATCACGGACTCCTGCAGGGCGAGAATGTTTTAGAAAAGCAGGTTATGAGGGCAAAGGCAATGCACGTGTGGATTTAGAGCACTTGGGACAACAATATCAGTATAAACCAGCTGAGTATTTGGCCTTTCAGGATTTGCAAATGCTAAACAGCTTGGCATGTTACATTTGCTTGACTACTGTACCCAGATGGCAAGGCTAAAAGGCCTAATCAGAAATCCATTTGACAAGCGTTTATGTAGACACACATTCACTGTCTGTGTGAGACGCGATGCTTCAGCAGGGAATGGGATAAGGTCTATTGATTCCTGTTGTGAAAGACAAATGTAACAATTACACTAGCAATGCGGAGGTCTTTCTGCATTTATGTGTGTGTGAGCACAGCTGAAGTTCTTGGCACATCCCGCATGCTATTACTGAATCCTGTGTTTTACCACTAAGATAAAGAGGCTACTCTGAATAGATAGACTATAACAGACATGCTGAGAAACCAAATGAGATTAGCTCCTAGAAAGCTGCCTTTCTTTCGGCGGACTATTTAGGCAGCAGTCTATAAAATGTAATTTCATAGTAACTGATCTGAAACAGACAAACGGTGCTCTTCACGTGAAGTGGAAAACTTTGGACTTGGACGAAACTGATTTCAACATGCTGAGTTAGCATGTCGCTAAGCTAAATACTAAACTATACATACAAAATCTCAGCAAATTATGAGTTTATTGAGGCAAAAGTTGTGGTTAATGGTATGCTGATTTCGAGAATTGGACTTTTAAAAAAAAGTGACCTGCAAGATTATATAAATTTTGTTACTGTTGAAAAAACTCTCTTTGCCTTTGCCTTTTTTTAAAAACAGCATTATTGCTGTTTTGGTAGGTTTTGGAGTAGGGATTTTAAGACAACTGGAGGCTTTACTACATGACCAAAAATCTAAATCAATGATTGAAGTGAACGAGAGAATGGGCTATTGATTGATTTCCATGGGATTTTTACTTTAGCATGTTACTAAGTTAACAATGTGATGCTCTACTAAACAAATTTCATCTGAAAAAAAATAAAAAAATAAATCATAATTACAAAATCAATGATGGAACTGCAAAAGAGACTTGGCCCATAATTGATTTTTAGCACAGTTTGACATTAGCATGTTGCTAAGTTATATGCAACACTGAACACCCGCACACACACTCCTACTAGAAGATCAACTCACATAAATATTGGGCACTGTGTTTAATATATAGACATAATTCTATGTATTGGCCTACAGGCAACTGTCAGTGATAGAGATGAACATAAGTACGCATTGGGCACAAATAAGCCCTGCATTCACATGATCAATATTAGCCCTTACCCTGCAGTTGCTAAGCTCCTCGGCCTTCACAATAATTGTCCCACATTTCTTCCCTTGAATCCCCCTGTGAATGACAAAATGAGAATATTCAGGTCATAAATGTGTCTCTTGGACAATGATATTGTGCAGAACTGACAAGACAAATCATGAAACATCTTATTTTTCCTCATCAAAAGGGTAAAATATATCAAGCTTCAAAGCGAAAATAAGGCAAACAAAATAATGTTTCCCAGCGGTGTGCTGTAGATCAGGCTCTCTGACGGATTCTTCTGCCGTTGCTAATATAATGAATTGTCTCTTACACAGACAGTCCAGTGGATGCAGTCTTGATTAAGGTTTATGAACGCTCTCTCATGTGTACAGAGTTTAAGTGAATGTAATTGGAATGGGGCTGTGCCATTGTGCTCTGGGTGGAACCGATCTGTCATACGGCAAAGTGAGCATTGCTTTAGTTACTTTATTAAAACTGGGCTCGATCTATGAGCCTGTCAAGCCCCGAAATGGACTAAATAAGCACTATTTATTGAGTTCATAGACCCTTTTATATACCCTTTTTTATTTTAAAGATTATATATGATGGAGTCTTTGAAACCATATGCTCAATAAAAAAAAAATCAAAGGTTTAGTTTAACCCAAAATGAAAATTCTGTCATTAATTACTCTCATGTCGTTCTAAACCCACAATACTTTTTTTTTTTTGCAAAGAAAAACATAATTTACTCAAATTTGATCTCCCCCGAGTTACGTCTTCCACTGTTTTAGAGAGTATCACAACGCAAACACACACTTTCCCCTGATCTCCAAAATGGTGGAAGACGTAACTTGGTGGAAAAGAATGGTTGAGTAAGTTTCTTTGTGCAAATGTCTTGTGGGTGAACTACTGTTTTTGCGCAAGTATTGAGTCACTGATGTCACACGGATCGATGTATTTACTACATTTCTGGACCTGGGAACATTTCAGTTGTGTTGCTGTCTATGGAGGTCTATGGAGGATCAAATTGCTCTCTGATTTAACCAAAAATACCGTAATTTGAGTTCTGAAGATGAACGAGGGTCTTAGGGTTTGAAATGACATGAGAGTGACTACTTAAGAATTTTCATTTTGGGGTGAACGAACCCTTTAAGTTTTTCACCAGAAATCGTTTTTTCTGATGCTTCATTACAAATGAAATATACTGTCATTAACACCAATGATACTTGATAACAAATGCTTACCATTCATCATTGTTTCCACCAAAAACAACACTTTTAATACGTTACTTATTACATTACTGTTTCCTAATGTCATAATAATATTTCCTTGAGCACCAAATCAGCTAATTTACTTAATATACATATATATTTTTTCATACGTGCTCCATCATCAGCAGTATATGACAGTATAAAATACTGTATTACTCCATTAAAATTGTATTAGAATATTAGTTGGCTGTTATTATAGATCAGTTGTACAAGAGTAGAAACTTACTGAGTGACGGGAACATTTTAAAAGGCAAGCATGATGCAGCCAATACACAAGCTTCTTTGTACGTCATAAGGGCTAAGGCAGCTGCTGGACAGAAATACAGGTTTTTGCTATACAGAACTGTGAAAACATTACAGCGCACATAAGTTGACCCAACAAACGGAAGACGTGAAGTGCGAGAAGCTCTGTAGTCACCATGACAACCCCAACCTGTTCAACCGAGGGACCCTGCAGCGATAGCTAATAAATAAGGACTAAGATGTCATCTAATACATATTTCAGGGGAGTCATTCAGATCTTTTTTGTATTTCAAGAGGAACATTATATTGAAATTGGTTGTGTAGAATAAATAGATGTAAGAGCTGAGAATCATGTACAATTCTGGGTTTAGATGAGTTCATGATTTAAGCTGCAAATTTACTGACGCATTTCAGTTATATATTTAATATGTTCGGTATTACTCACACAGTATGTTTTGTGATTAATAAATAACCCTAATCCTAACACACACAAAGTTACATTTAAAAGAAAGAAAAAAAGAATTTGTTTATGTGGATTGCGCGCGTGCCAAGATGTGCATGCATGTCACTTCCCTACCGTTATCCTATCACATGTTCTTATTAGCCTAAATAAGCTGATGAAATACACGATTACTGTAACTAGTTTGTTAATAGTGAGAATTGGACCTTAAAATAAAGTGTGACCAAAAATATTTCTAATTTGGTCTGGAAATGCCTTACTATCAGAGTTGTGAAGGTTCAAAAGACAAAAGGGGTTGTTGAACACCAACAACTCCTTGTTCCTATACAGTAAATATTTAAACGTTGACTCCCGATCTTCAACGATGTCTTGGTCTCTTAGCAACAGATATGCGTGACAAACTACAGTATGTGACAGATAACACTGTTCTAATAGTAAGTTTAGAAGTCTCATCCAAGAATATCCCGGATGCTTCACAATAGACTTTTCTTACAACCAAAAACACATCAAGAAATCTTTCCATTCTACCTTTTTTTGACATTTAGTCCCTCCTCTAAGTCCCAATCAAGATGCATGCATTTGCAATCAGCATCTTGAGTGCGCAAGGTAATTAAGTACTGGCGACACAGCAGTGGAATGCCTTTTTTTCCCCTTTCTGCATGCGTGTAATTATCTTCCCTCGGTCGACAGAGACCTGAATGAAATAACAAGTATAATTACAAGCAAACCGTAAAGTGCAGCTTCTTTTTTTCTTAGTGTTATTTTTACAGAAATGCATTTAAGAAATGAACCTTGCTTCATATTCTTAGACAGAAATGATATGATAGTCAGACGGTCATTATTCACAACTCTCCAGAGCATCTTGGCACCATTGCTGTGCGCCACACACATTTGTGTCATGTTTTCAGTGACTGCAAATCACAGCCAACCGGAACGTATTTGATGTTTGGAGCTCAACAGCAAACACCTACTTTGACAGCAGATTTGGAAATATTATTGTCATTCAATTTCTTCATGCGAAGAGTGGTAAGCCATGAATCAACCCAGCTCTAATCATTACAAACTTGATAAATACTGCATACTTCTGAACGAATCAACTATTTATCCTACAAAGCTCTGTGTGTCTCTTACAGCTATTTCCAATAGTTCATTAAGCACAAATATAATATACAATATTCAATGTACTAGTAATTCGACATAATTACATAATTCAATTTGCAATTTGACCTATTAAACATTAGTTTTAAGCTGAAATCATACTATAATGACTTACTGCTACCACTTTAAGCAAGGATATTTTAGCTGTTTTGCTATGTTAAACCTATAAAAACTGTATAAAAAAATAAAGATAAGTAAGGAATATTTGACGACGGGCCGTTGAATTATTAGAAAAATAATGCACACCCGAGGTGGTGATGCGGTCACGACGCGAAGCGAAGCTGGCAACGAAGGCTTGAGCCGTTGATAGCAGACTAATGCAGTTAATAATAAAGTTATTAGAGAGAGCGAGAGA
>JAUCNO010001091.1:1599959-1614890 GCA_032353835.1 Enteromius viviparus | reverse complement strand
ATGTTAATTTAAAACAAATATGCCAATAAAATGTTTCAAATTCATATTTATGTCCAGTTTTTTTCCTTATGTGGCAATATCCTTGTAATAAGTGGGAAGTTTATTACACGGCTAAGCCAGGAGTTATCGCGAAATAAGCCCCGACAGTGTGATCAGGACCCGACCCGGCGTGAAGCGGAGGGTCTTTCTGCGATAGCTACCGGCTGCCTGTACATTATCCCTTACTTAATTACCTAACCACCTGTACATGACTATTACTTGCACAATGAATAATATATATTTGCTTACCCGTCTATTAAAAAACACTCAAGAATGGAGTCTCTGTCCAGTCTAAGGTTTTCGCGAAGCTCTCCATTTCGGTAACGCTACGCCGATATTTGTTCTTATTTTATTTCGCTGACTGTTCCAGTATCTTCTTGCCTCAGTTAGCATATTTTGGGATTGCGGAGAGTTTAATCATGATCCAAGATATCGAAATTCACAATAAATAACTACCAATTCCGCATTGGTCCTCGAGTGTTGCCGTAGTATTCACAGGTGATGATAGAGCGGATATTGCTTCATTAATAGGCAACAATGAAGAGGGATTTATTATTTAATTTCTTTGAATTTACAAATCCTAAAACTTTTGAGATAACGTAAGAACACAACTGAACAACTGTGCAGGTGGTTTTTGGATATTTTATAACAAAAATCTTACATACTGTGCCTTTAACATATGTATTCAAACATAAAACAAACATAAAACATACAGATATAAAAATGTTTTATTGAATTGAATAAAACTTTATTTGGAGTATTACTTGTGCACAATGCAAATTTGTAATATGCATATGAAGTATGCAATAGTCCCACTTTAGCAATATCAAATATACTAAGTATGTCTTTAACTGGACTTCAGCACTACTTTCACACAATTAAAGTGCATGAAGTACATTGGTTGTTCCAATTTAGAAGACTTTGGGGCAGTTTCCCGAACAGGGTTTAAGATTAGTCCTAGATTAAAATAAATGTTAAGAGCTGCCTAAATTGTAAAAATCTTATTTTAATCTAGATATCTTAAAATACATTATTGCCATTGTTTGGTCTTTAAATGCTCAAAGATAATGCACTTTTGTAAGACACGTTTCTAAAAAATTCAAAAAGTGCTAAATTAGCAAAGGTCTAGCCCTGGCTTAATCTTATTCCTATCCGGGAAACCCGCCCTTTAAGTATACCAGTTTAGCATCCTAAAAGTACAATTGCATGGCATTTTATTAAGTACATAAATATGTAAAATTTTAATGTAGCTGAAAGTAAACAAACATCTATTGGTACTTACAGATCAAACTTTAAGTTCTGTCTTTCTTCAAAGAAGTAGTCCAATATGAATTTTCGCACAAAGTCCGGGTTCAAAGTGTTATCAATGACTTCCGTCCGCCCAAACTGAAAGAACAAAGGAAGGTGACAAGAAATTATTTACATCAACATTTTCTTATTGAACTGAAATCTATACAGCAAAACACCATAAAAGTGTAACAGTGGTCTTGTCAACTTCTAAACTGGACTCAAAACGAAATTACTTTAGAACAACAAAATACAAGCCTTACTATAAGCTAAAGCAACTAACAATCAAGGATCTCTTGACTCATCAAGGATCACAGCTGGAGAATTGCAAATAATAATTGAGTCTCAGGGTCAGAGGGGTGGGGGGTTTATATTTCTACTTGAAGTCCTAGACATCTTGTTTAGACATGGCATCATGGATTCTATCAAATACCAACAGATAAAAATCAATATTTCACTGACTCATAATGGGCCATGGTTGGGTCTTCCACTGGGACAATAATCCCAACACAAACATCAAAATAAACACAAGAAATAGTCAATGAGCACAAAATGAAGCTTTTGTCATGGCTGGCCCAGTCCTCTGACCTGAACCCTGAGTGACGTGAACTAAAGAGGAGAAGCACCATAATGGAGCCAGTATTCTGAAGGATCTGGAGATATTTTGCATTAAGGGGTGGTCTCTTTTCTCTTATCAGGTGTTCTCCAAACTCTTTAGGCATTACAGGAGACAACTCAGAGCTGCTATCTTGGCAAAAGGACATAGCAATAATTGGGTGCCAATAATTATGGCTAACATGTATTGGAGAAAAACATATTTCATCATGAGTTTGTTCTCCCTATTTTTAATTGGTTTACTTTGATGATAGTTTAGAATTTTGTGAATTTTATGAATGAAAGATCAAAAGGATAAGCAATGTAGATTTATTTTCACACCACCTTTGTTTTGATTTACCAAGGGTGCCAATATTAGTGGAGGGCATTGCACTTTTAAACAGTTCTAGTTCTAATTAGTGCCTGGAAATCCTGAAATATACAACTAACAAAATGTTTGCTTAATCGCAACGAATTGCAATCACAAAGTTTGATCGCAACATATAATCATTGCAGTTAATTGTGTTCACCGTCAGTTTGATTACATACTGTAACTACATTATTTTTTACTGTACATTTCTGTCATAGCCACTTCTAATACCTGACTCCTAAGAAATGTAAAACATTTTTCGCAATCGATTTGTATTGTGAAAAGCGCCATACAAAAAAAAACTTGCATTGAACTGAACTGAGTAAACCAAGCCTATATTAACATTTTATAGATCAAAATTTGATAAGCCCTTTTTTACGTTTATGTAATACAAGTCCTTGTTTACTGTGTACACCTCCCACATTCCTGCTATCTTCAACGTCTTTAATATAGAGGTCAAAGAGGCGTATGACAGTGTTGAGAGGTACATTGAAGGCTTGATGCGATGTGAAAGGGACTTAACATTTTAATGAGCAGACTTGAAAAGTGGGCTGGAGTTGTCTTGGTATGAGCGTGGGTGAGAAATGTATTACATTCCCTGTGTGGCTTATCATATTTCACCAGCTAGTAATTGAAGTTAATAAATATATAGCCCTCTTAATGGTGCTTTAGAAAGCCTGATATTTCCTCTGATTAGCTGGGAAGGCAAAAATATGAAGAACTGATAGACACAGAAAAAATAAGAGCGCCAAAAATAATTGGGATTACTATTTTGAGAATATTCCAGCCCATATTTACATGTATGAATATTTATGAGACCAAGGGTCTGCCAGGCCCTTCAAGGGGTCGACACGACTGGGCCAGATTGCTCCGCTTACCTCTCGCCACTCTTTGTTGCCAATGCCTTGGGTGTACAGCACACAGACTGGGGATAGCAAAGAGAGAGAAAGATTGTGTTACACAAAGGTTTTTCTTTTTTCTTTTTTATTCCAAATGCCAGAAGACCTTTGACACTCTTAACGTACTTTGTGCAGAGTGCATTCTTGTGGTCTACTCCACAGTGTTTGCAGAGAAACAGCTTAGAACCAGAGCAGTGGAATGCGATGAGATAAAAAAAATCTCACTGAACAAGTTACAAAGCTGTTGTAAACCTGCCAGTATCCTCTATTCATTTCCGTCACAAAAATAGAGACATTTCTGAATGACATGAGGGTGAGTAAACGATGACAGAATTTTAATTTACTGTATGGGTGAACTATTCCTATTTAAATATGGCAATATTTTAACGCAACATAAATGCCTTTTTAAACCCTTATGACCTTCTTTCTTTCATGAAAAAACTAAATGAGATGTTTAGCTAAATATTCCAGCTGTTCTTTTCCATGCAATGAAAGTAGATGGTATCCAGGGGTTGCCAAACTCCAAAAAACAAAACAATTATAATAAAACATCATAAAAATAATCTGTATGACTAAAATGCATCTTTAACTTGTGTGAAGGAAAATGTAATAGTTGCTATTTAATGAAAACAGGAGAATTCGACTTCTGCTGTAAATAGAAACGATAAAATTGTCATAATAACAGTAACTTTCATAACAAATGACACTATATAGTGGCATAAGCCAATGTAAAGTTAATATATCATGATACTTCATTGGTAGTTTAGATGTCAAGCTTTTTCAAAAATATTTATTCATGTGTGCAGATTTCTTACTGTTAAAAAAAAAATTGATATTGCAGTTAGTTTTAAACACTCACTAATAATAGCGCAGATTATTCATACAGGAGAACTTCTCAGGCAGACAAATTTCTTCTTAACCTTGTTCTTATGTTAATAGTTTTGGAGTATTCTAAATCGGTGACCTCATGCTTGAGGCATAAGCACCTCGGAGCACAAGCTTTGATGCAACCTTTCTTACTCTTTTAGTGTGTGTGTGTATGATGAAATATATTTCAGATTTAATGTTCAGTTAAATAAATATTAATATGTAAAAACCTAACAGAGTATGTTTTTTCATACATGTGGTTTGGTATTGTCGACTGTTGAAATTTTTTTAAAAAAATGCAGATTCATGCCTATGCTTAGTAAACGTATGGTGAGACCCAATGTCCTGAAGCTGTGGATCAAGAAAAATGTGTGTGTGTGCAGTACAAAAACATAATGCCTAAAGGCGCAACTACTTAAACATGCAACAGACAGTGGCAAAACGTTTTTAGAACTGAGTGTGTATACATTTTTCTATGTGTGTCATAAGGATAATGGTAACGCTAAGAGACTTGGCCAGCAGAACTCAGCATAATTAAGATGGGGGCTCAGCACAAGTGCCCGCTTGCATGAATGCAAGAACCCTGTCAGCAGCCCAAGATGAGCTGACGTCAGTTTAGATCAGCTGGTCAAGAACAGGACCAGTAAACAAAATGCCAATAATATGAAAATTAATAGACACTTACAAAAACTCACGCATAGCTACTGCAATGCATGAAAGCAAAACAGGGGCAAAAGTGGACAAACAATCTGAAAGAAAAGAGAAAGCAGGCAAGAAAAAAAGTGAAGCAAGACAGTAAGACAAAAACAAGCAACAGGAGTATGGAAATCAATACAGACAATGACAATAATAGCAGAGTGATTAAACGCAGAGCTGTTCATTGTTCGCTTTTCATGTTCACTACTGTCACACACACACATAGCACAAAAAGAAAACATTAAAGACTTTCAGTGCTTATTGTTCTTGAAATCACAGAGTTCTTTTAGTGATTCAGTTCTGTCTGCCTCCTGTTTGTGAATAAACATACCTGATCAATAAAGAGTGTTTCGAAGAATTACTGTGGTGTCAGAATTGAATGAATATAGTAATACAATATAATAAAGTCTGTAAGAGTGAAAACAATCAGTCAACAAGCCAATAAAGTGAGTAAAAATGTGAGTATATGATAAAGAAAATGTGAAACGTGAATGATTGAGAAAGAGTGAATTATGGAAATGAATTAATGCATGGAAAACTTGAGTTATTATTGTGGGATTGTACGAGAAAGTACTAATAGATTATTACTTGAATGAAGTGAATGAATTGAAGATTGACTGTATGGGTGAGTGAATGAGTGAGCAAGTGAGTGAGTCAGTGAAAGGAAAGGGTAGGTAGGTAGGTTGGTTAGGTGAATGTGAGTAGAGAACAGGTGAGTGAGTAAGTGAAAGTAAAAGGTTGTTTGGTAGGTTGGTTGGTTGGTTAGGTGAATGAGAGTAGAAAACAAGTGAGTGAGTCAGTAAAAGAAAAAAGGTAGGTAGGTAGGTGAGTAGGTTGGTTAGGTGAATGAGAGTAGAAAACAAGTGAGTGAGTCAATGAAAGAAAAAGGTAGGTAGGTAGCAAAGGTTGAGTAACGATTAAATGAATAAGAAAATAAAAGGAGTGAGTGAATGAATCTTTTTATTATAAAGTAAAACATTATAAAGTGTTAATAAAGTGATGACAATGAGAAGTTAATGGTTAAGTAATTCATTGAGTGAAAGGGTAAGAATAGGTCAGTTTATAAGGGTGAAAAAACGAGTGAGTGAGTGAGTGAGTAAATGAGTGAGCGAGTGAGTGAATGACAGATTGACTGAGTGAGTGACTAAGTGAATGACTGTTCATAACTGGAAGTTAGTGAATGTATGAATGATTATAAAGTGTTTGTAAAAAGAAAAAGTGATGTCAATATGAAGTCAATGACTGAAGTGATTCTGTGAGTGAATGAGTAAATTAATAGGTGGGTTTATTAGGATAAGTAAACAGAGTGAGTTTACAAGTGAATAAATTAATGAATGGAAATGGTAGAGTAAATTAGATTAAATGAGTGAAGAGTAAATAAATGAGTTTATTAATAAGCAAATAAATGTGATCATGTGTATTCTATTTATGTAAAATGTACATAAAAAAGCAGCTAAGCTATTACAAATATAAATTAATAAATTTTAATTCTTATAAAATGCCCAAAGTAGGTTATTAACATAAAATACCATCTCTCTTGCGTACTTGCCTGTACTTTTGAATTTAAATTACTCTGATAACCGAGGCCAAATGTGTGACATTTATATTTTCTCCTCGAAAGGACTTTGTGGAGTTGGAGGCAAATATTACAATAAGCGGGCCGCCCACAGTGTGTCTATATCTGAGGCCCGTGCCACATTCAGAGCTGAAGCTCGGAGGCTTTACTTCACACAATCAGTGCGAGAAAACGCAAACAGAAAGCAATGAGTCATGTGATTGTGTAAGCTTTCAGACAGTGGAGAAAGTCCCCTTTTAACATGGCTGAAAGCAGTTGATCATAATGTTTTATACAAGGTCATAGTAAACCATGAAATTTAAAATTATATTTTTAAGGGTTTGTTAATCCCATGTCATGGTACAGCATGCATTTGAGGAACAAGGGAGGAGAAAGACATTCTTACTTGGATCTGATTTGGAAAATGTGTCTCTGTCAAGCAGGTTTCTGTAAAAAAGAAACATGAAGAGTTAGAAGTATGCATAAAAACTATGTAAAATACGAACTGGAGCTTTAAAATGGTTTAAAAGCTTGTATATACATATTGTCACGCTCAGGAACAACTGAGTAAAAGTATAGTCTGTGAGGTTATTTGCAGTAACATAAAGTCTTCTTTAAACATGGGAGATTCAACATAAAGTTTCCTTCAACAGGTAAGTTTCAAGGTAAGTAACATCACAAGTCTTTCAAACAGGTTTGGAGCAACGAAGGTAAGACATTAAGGTAAGTACACCCAACAGAACGTTTTGACTGGCAGACTTAATCTCACAGGTAAGTAATAGTAGTGTAGTGCAGGTGCTGATAATCAGGTCATTAGGAGCGTGTGACAGGTGTTGGGGATTGAGTGAAGTTTGTAGGTGCTGGTCCTATATGTTTTTTTTTTTACATATGTTAAACAAGTGTCATTACAATAGCTTGTTCATGATTAAAGAAATAATAAAATAAATTAAAGCACTACAATTGATCTTCTGTTACAGTTGACCCCAGTCTCTTCTCCAGAGTTAAATTAGTAGCTAATAGAAGATGTGGCTTGGCCTTCGCAAACTAATTACGACAAACAAACGAAAATTGACAGCCATTGAAAATTTAGGTAAACTGAAATATGGACCACCACAACTGGCGAGAGAAAGTGAAGAAGCATAAGCAGAGACTACATATAAAAGTCTTAAAGGTACAGTGTCCTGTTTAATTCTAACAGCCATATTTACTAAACTGGCCAAATCCAAAACAGCACAGATGGACGTGAACATTTATGTGAGTGATTTATTGACCACATTCAAATAAAATAACACATCTAATTTGCATATCGACCAACGCAATAATATACCATGCACACCGCAAATTAGCATGGTCACAAATAACAAGAGCCAATGCTCATCAGGTGGGGGTGATCTTCCAGAAAGACCTTCGTTCATCTTTGAAACACATGCAGTCCACGTGACATCAGTGGCTCAACTTCAAGAAAACCTTCTTTGATACATGAGCGTAATTAAGGACATCATTTTAATTTGGGGGTAAACTAACCCTTTAAGACCCTTTAACCCTTTTTTTGGGCATTACATAATAGCGCAAAAACCAGTAATTTGGAGAGCGCAAAACATTAGTAAATCACATTGCGTGATTCGTTTAAAAACTCTCCTTCCATAAATGTTGTATCTAAAAGGAAAACTCCTACAAATGCATATTCAAAATATGCATTTGGTACAAAAATAACTGTGACCATGCCTTTTCTGTGTTAATTATTCACCACGCGTCTTTACTAAATCCTGACAGTACCATTTTAATTCCAAAAGTCGGTTTGCACTAAAGTAAATCCGGCATTATGTGTCAAACAGTGGCTAGAAATGAGGCTTCAAAATGTTTTGGAGGACAAAACTTGCATTATAAGCAGACAGGAAAATCTAAACAGTGCAGAATATAGATGCATTAAGGTAGACGTTCGAGGTAGACTTGGCAGGCCCAGCAGGGTAGATCTGAAGCTCTGCATCTGGGCTTTAGTAAGCATCTGCATTAGTGCAGGTTGTGAGGTAAATGATTGTGTCAGTGGTGGGTTCTGAAAGTCTGCCATGTCCTCCCTGATAAAATCTTGAGTTTAGGGTAGAGGTTTTCCGTTCCAAGAGAATGAAGAGATTGTGCTGAGGGACTGGAAATAAAGTCTTTCTGATCCTGAGCTTATACACAGACATTCCATTATGAGGACATTCTTAGTATATCCCTTGAGAACTAGGACAAATCCCTCGGATTGTCAGGGGCTTCTATTTATTACCTTATGCACTCCCTCTCTCTCACCTTTGGTCTAAAGAAATATTACTGATTATTTTCATCGTAATGGATAGCATCGGTCTATCAGCATCATGTTCCTTGTTGTTTATAAGTACACTGAAAATATATTTACTGTAAATATACTTATAATGGAATTTTAGCCGGCAAGCAGGCAATAAAAATGCAAGTGATAGCATGAAAGAAATGCTTAGCAAACTTGTTTTCGCAAAAGTTATCTTTGTGAATCTTGTCAAGGCCAAATGAAAAAAAAAAAAAAACAGAGGGAAAAGGTACTTTTCATGAAAGGCACATTTTTAAAGACTTAAAAAATATATATTCTGATTATGGTAACAGGGGAAACTACATAACTCATCTAACAGTCTCCTGATTTATTTATGTTTGATTTATTCATGGACAATTCATTCAAATTACAAATATTTGGCATTATGCTAGTTGTCCTTTGTAAATATGTTTTAGGAGAATTGCGTCTGAATTGGCTGAAGTGCTCATGTACAGTAAGTACTACTCAATAAAATCATGCAAGGCTTCATTGTAAGTGTAACACACATTTCCTGCTCATCTTTCCTACTCATGTCTGAGTAAACCGATTGGTAAACACATTGAAAATAACCCAGAATGCTCCTGTTAATCTGTGATTCCGGGCAGCTGCAAATATGGGGTAACATCACGTTGGGTTTCCAGAGCTTGCAGGGTCCACCGCGCTCGATAAGGGCTTCCACCTGACATGCTAATAAAATTGACACAAGCTTCAAGGAGCTTTCAGTGGAAAGGATGATAAATGCATAAAAACAGCTCTTTCTCTCAGCTGTAATTTCCAGTGGGTGGGTGAATGTTCCTGGCAAGCTGACGAAGGGGAAAGACCTCAAGGACACGACGGCAAGAGAGACAGACGGGCAAAGAAAACGAGAGAAAAAAGACAGGAAGACTGGATGACAGTAAACACAGAGAGAGAGAGAGAGAGAGAGAGAAGCATTTAATGAGTAGAAATTTACCAACCAGCACTCTTAAGGTTCTTCACAGCGTTGCTATAGAAGAACCATTTTTGGTTCCACAAAATACCATTCAGTCAAAAGTTATTAAAAGAACTACCTCTTTCTTACCTTTTTATAATCTGAAGAACCTTCTTTGACCACAAAGAACCTTTTTGTGAAACAGAGAGGTTCTTCAGATGTCAATGGTTCTTTTCGGGAACCATTTAGACAAAAAGGTTCTTCTAAAGCATCGTGAAGCACCTGTAAAATATGTACCTCTGTGCACTTTTTGTGCAACACCGTTTTAACATGCCTTACTGCACGTTTCAAAAGAGAAATGTCCACTGAGTGCGGTACATGAACCCTGGCACGTTTTTATCACGTGGATATAGGTATGTACTGTGGTGGTTCAGAATTGGTGGTGAGCTAACAAACAAACATGCCTTCTATGAAAACCCATAGATATGAAGCTGGATATGTGTGATGCTGACGTTTAAAAGCATCAGTTTTTTAAGTATCCCAGCATATTAATATTTATTTGAAGTCATAATATGATATTGCACTTTAAATACCCACTTTATTAATAGAAACTCTGTAAATTAACGTTAAAAACAAATAAAAGGTGTTAACGTCATTGCTTTTGGAAACTGCAGTGATATGCAGTGATATGTACTTATTGGTACATATTTTGCATCTTTCTAAAAAAGTGCACCAAGGTACATTCATGCCATGTGTTTCGAACTAGGGTTGAGAATGACATTTGACTTTTGTATTATGTTATTATTTTGTTGTAATTTCCAAATACTGCTCCCTCTGAAATGATTGTTTAATGGTAAATGAATTAAGATTAGCACACAGGCTGTGAATTAACAACTTATTCCTCACAAATGCACATTGAGCACAAAGTACTCAAGCCTCGACCTCCATTTAAAAAGCTAACTTGTAATGTAACGTAATGCTATCCCAGTGTAAAATTCATGATAATACATTTCCCATGCTCTTTGTATCAATACATTTCTTTCAATGAAAGTCATGAGTTTATATAATAACTATTTTCATTCACAAATAACTGTAATTGTGCTAAAAGCTAGCAGGATTGACAAAGATAATAAGATAAAGAAAATGATAGTAATGTATATGTATAGTAACGTCCTATGAGGTATACATACAAACATATTAAATGCAAATTTAGTGTCTACTAATGGTATGAAAGTATAAAATATTGGTAAAAATGTAAAGAATTACAATTAATTAGTATTTTTAGGGCTCTACTGTGACTGTACTTTTTTGGTCTTAAGTCTTTTATTGTTCTCTAATGTTTCTTGATCCAAATAAGTCCGGATATGATTAAAACTTTTGTAAAACATGGTAAAAATGTATTTATGTTATGCTCAGAAAAACAATTTACAAATAAAGTGGACACATTATTGTCCAAATAGTGTATTTTTTGGATGTTTGAAAACTCATTTTTCGTCTTTGACCCATATATTAAAATTAATATGATTTTCGAACATGTTTCTTACACTCCATGACTTCATTTACTGTACTCGCATGGCAATTAGCTTCTGGTTAAACTGGATTGCAGTTGGTTAGTAAGGCAGAAAAATTTGCCCTAAAGGGATGTCTCTTCAGCATCTCCAGATAAACTGCCAATAGATTGAGCGACACTGTTAAAGGTTTCTACCCCTGAAGTTCATGGGAGGCATCAAAAGTGCAGCGGGAACTCCAGTCAGACTGTAAATAACAGGGCAAGAGGGAGTAGGAGGATAATAGAGCTGTCTGTGCAACCGTCATCTATTTCATCCACTGACAGGATACAGACAGATGCAGCCCCTCGGAGCTAGAGTGAGGGGTGCCAGAGTGAGAGACATCAAAGCTGGAAGTGAAAGCGCGGGTGAGATGTTGCTTGTCACATGTTAGGAATCCCTGTGTAAAAGGCACTGAGGAAAACGTGACACTCCCGGCAGTTCACACCCACCCACTCTCCCTCTCCCAGGCTGTCTCCCTAAATAATGTTCAGACTGTGCAGTCTGTATGTCTTTAACAAGATCAGAGGTCCAAGCCATTACTGTATTTCATAACAGTCCGAAATAAACACATCATTCTCCACAAGCCTTCATTTTCCAGACCTCTGACCAAATTTAGATGTTTCTGTATGTAGCTGTATCTTTATTTAATAAACTGGATTACCAGAAAACGTATATGTACTGGCAATTACTGTCTCATTATTACTGAATTATCGGTTTTGCCAATTAATCAGTACTGATAGTTGATTTCTGCAACTATCGGCTCTCTGTAAAAGTACATGGTGATAGATTTCCGGGTTGTGTACGTTAACTGGCAATAAGTATCCGTGAAATTCAGTCGACTTCTATTACACATATTTATTGGAATGTTTTCCATCTTTGTTGAGTGAACCATAAACAGTTATTGAACGTGCACTTGTGTAACCCTTTGTTTCAGTTTTAGTTTACAATAATTACCTTGGTAAGTGCCTTAAGTTGTCAGCCTTTTATTTCCTTTAGCAGTTACGATAAAGTTAGTGTGTGGAATCTCATCCGGAGTCAACTATTCCAAACATTTGTTTAAAAGAAATGCTGCTCCAAATTGTGCTGTTCTGGAAACATGTTTGTCACTTTCAGTTTAGTTTCAGACACTTTTCTTGGGTATTACGTTGATGTAAATATAATGTAGTGGATTTAGCGCTGGTCAGCTGGGACGACCATCACGCTTTAATCACCGCCGCGGCCAAGCAGCAATCAGACATGCCGAGAGTGGTGAGGGAATCGGTTAGTCAGAGGCGCAGCTGTTTAAATACCCAGAGAGAAGCAAGGGCTTTTAATTAAAAAACAGTCACAGTACAGTGGACCTGCTATGCTTTCCCGCCGTGTCATTTTAAAGGGGGGGGGTGACGGCTGCGACAGGACGGCTGCGACAGGAACTAAGGAAATGTGAGAAATGCTTACATGATTACACAAAGGTGGTGCGATAAAATGCGAGAGGCAAGGGTACCGATTTTCAAAGAAATAGCTTTTCTAAAGATATGAACACAGAGGTAACAGCCCAGAGACGAAGGTACAGATCTTCAAGTGGGAATTTAGCTTGGGATAATCTGTAAATAGCAGCTAAAAATACTGGATGAAAAAAAAAAAACACACACTGGACGTCGATATACCTGTTGAATGAACATGGACCACCAAGCTCATTTTTCCTGATCAGGTTGATCTGGTTTGATAAGTTTAGAAGGGTTTTGGGCATTTGTCAGCCTTAAGTTAAAATATACTTTTCACACATACACTTATAGGATTTCTTACAGTGCTTGTGACACAAAATCTGTCACCAGAATAGTATATGATTATCGTACAGCTGACAGTTTTTTGTAGCCTTGCATACTTTTTACAACCAGATCGCATTTTGCATGCTTAATTTGTTTTGCACTAATCTGTTGTTCCACAAGGTGGCAACCTCGCTGCTGCTGTCCCCACCGTCGAGCAAGGGGAGCGTGGTTTCATCAACGAATTACCACCTCTTTGCCCATTTCCTGTTATCCGAGTGTGACATGCTGTAACACGATTCCAAGATGGCGACAGCTGGCTTCGCCCACTTTGAGCTTCTAAAACGCTCACGGAGCGACATCCATGTTTTTAACAGTTTAGGATTTAGGCTAGTTAAAGCCCAGTTTGTTGTGTTTTGATTAATTTTAAACTTTAGTTTAACCAGCAAGAATTATTTGATTAAACAGCTTCACATGATCATACTGCAATTAATTTATTTAATTATTATAACACAAACATAATAGAAAAATAATGTACAAATTATTAATATCACCTCAAAACAAACTAATTTAATAACACACACACACACATAAATAATATAATCAATAAAAAATAAATAAATAACAACAAAAAAAGTAATTAACTTAAAAACACCAAGAAATATGAATCCCTCACTAAATAAACAAACATACAAACATGGGCTTTGTCTTTTTTAAGGATGTCTTTTTTAAATAATACTAATACTTTACAAAAATGTGCAATGATTTTTTTATATTGTATACAACTTATATATGAACTATATTTATTTATACTGTACACATACTCCTTCACATAAAACTATAAATAAAGTAAACAACACATCTTAATCATCTTTAACTGATGCTCTAAAGTCTAATCTATAAATGTTCCGATTTTTAACCATTCCGAGTCAATGTTTTTTATGTTGTGGCTCTGATTAGAGATTGAACAACGTTCTGATTTTAAGCAATCATTGCCCTTTGATTTGATAAATCGTGTGTGTGTGTGTGTGTGTGTGTAAAGAATAGTTCTCTTTGAACCATTTAGCATTACACTGGCTTTAAAACCAAAGACAGTGGCCAAACACCTCGCATTAAACTGTGGGCCATCAAACCAACAAAGTAGAATCACCTAGGAATGAGGCACATACCGTTCTTTTTTGCTGAGTAAACGATCCAATAGTTCTAATGTAGCACTGGCTGTAACTTGCACAAGGTCCACCAGAAACGCTAGAAATGTAGACAAGCTTTTTATGCTCAAACAAGTTTTGTATCACTCTAGTATCTTGTCACAATTTGTTTTTGCCACTTTAGTAAACACCTCTTCGCTAAACTGTGTTCATCTTTATTTCCACCACTGTGCCATTATCCCCTGCCTTCACACGGCACATAATAAACAAAAAAAAAAACAAAGCTATTGCGTTCAAGGTTGAAAGATACTCAGCAAAGTAAAACCATTTCGAGCATTTCAGGAATGGCCTGACATGTTTAATAGCCATTTTACAGTAAAGCTATCTGTATTTATATTTTACTTTTAGTACCTTGGACTAGGGATACCTTTATAAAAAGCATCAGGATAAATAATTTCATGCCCTAACACTCTTTGCTTGCATTATAAATTGGAATTATGATTTATGGTTTGTTTATGATTTTGCTACTAACAAATTACTGACAATGTTTGCAGCAGCATGTCACCTTTTATAAATCAACATGATTGTAATTTTGAAGGTAACAGTTAAATTGCATTATACAGTAGTCTATCAAAAGACATTAATAGCTACAGAATTTGCTTCAATTTCACAGCTTGCATTTCTGCCTACATGGAATTGATAATGATACAGTAAGTTCTGGAAAACTTGAAAAAACACTTGATATTGGTGCTTTTTTCAGCTACTTATAACATATTATTGACCAACCTGTGTTTTTCTTGTAATCAGCACAAATTGCTCTACAATAATATGTGACCACAATGAATTTACATGTTTGCATTGCAATATGAGAACTATATCAACATCAAGTAGTTTAAAACCTGTATGAATTTCTGGTAACACTTCAGAATAGGGGTCCAAAATAATGCA